>KE156010.1:671504-685297 GCA_000411075.1 Sisymbrium irio
ACTTGTTTGTATTTATCTGAGAAAGCCGACGAAGGACCTGTTTCAGATGGACGAATAGAGAAACTGGTGAGAGAGAGAACCGGCGACAGAGAGAAGCTGACGAGAGAGAGAAGCTGGCGAGAGAGAGAACCGACGAGAGAGAAGCCGCGAAATTTTTGATCGAAGAAGAAAGAATTAAGGGTATAAATATCATTTACCCATATTAATTACATATTTTGGTCAACTTTTCTTTCTCAAAACATTTTGGTCATAAAATATCTAAAACACTTGATTTTGTCATTATTTCTTTTATAATATGCACGAAAAAAAAATATTTTCATTCTTTTTGTAAAAAATTACAGTTAATGGAGTTTGATTGTTCCAAACATAGTCGTTATGTTGAAAATTTAAAGATAAAACAATTTTAATAATTTTTATATATAAAAAGAGAAATTGTCACTCAACTATTATTTAAAGATTACAATTAAACACGTGGAAAAAATAGCAAATGAAAAAAAAAAGCTCAAACACAAGCAATATATCTCCTGTTTCGTGTTTAAAGTTTGTTTTCCATATGTATATATGTTATGTTATCGTATGTGATATGATCATATTTAAGATAATTACGTACACTCAAAACAAGACATGATTGATATTCCATACGGATCTTCTTTGGGCCTCACGATATTATCTTAGCTTCTAACTTTTTTGGGCCTCACGATCTTATTTATACTGGAAGAGGTCTCTGAAAGTATTCATTATTTCTTACATGTTTCTCTAGTCTTTAATCAATAAAATATTATTGCTCATTTGCTACATATGCACTCTTTAAATTTTAATTCGTTGCTGGTTCGTAAAGTTATAAATCTATTTTAATTAAACAAAATTTATTTTGATGTTGTTGTATCACCCATCTCATGTCACAATTACATTCATATCATATCAATATAATGTTGTTGTGTAAAGAGTCTATGATTATTATAAAGAAAATAAAGGAGAAACGTCGACGATCGTATGACGAATTCGTGACATAATGATTTCAAGTATCGACGCTACGTGTTGATTAAAGTAAGAAATTCGAAGAAAGAAGTAGTTAGTGTTGGTGTTGGGTCCGTGAACGGTCTAAGCCATAGAGATTAATTTCAAGCTCTTTTGAAATTTAGCCGTAGAAGTTTGGTTTATTTTGTTCAACGCCACAGGTTGCAAAGATTTGAGTTGGTGAGTGCAAATCCCATCATACCAACTCTAATACAATTAGTATCACCAATGATATTAGAATTCATATCGTTAAAAAGATCAGATCTAAAGAAATCACATACCAATAGTATCATTTACTTGTAAATAGAACAACGGAAAACCAAGAAAAAGAAAATTTCTTAGGGTGTGACTGGTGATTTTTAAAAAATAATATGAATGAAGAGAAAAAAATGAAAAGTAACAAAATAATAAGAATGAAGAGGAATATTTATTATTTATGTTCCCTTCCAATTTTGATAAGGAATATTTTTACTCTATATTTCTTTACAAAAAAAGGAATGACAAGGAATAATGTGTAACAAAAATTATTTGTGAATGGTGTAATTGTTTGGGATGAAGAGGAATTACCCATTTTTATTCATTCCTTATGTCACCAGTCACACCCTTAGCGTGCCACTGGTGTCTCGCTTAAAGGAAAAACTAATTTTTTGTGAATTCTCTCTTTTAAAAGCAGTGAAAAATATTCAACAAAGTTTTGCTAAAACTAGTTCTGGTAAAAAAACTAACCAAAATAGACTTGAAAAAACAGTTTGAATCAGATTTGGTTTTAGCCAAGATACTCATTAGATCCTAAATATTAATATTTATAGATACTGGGTATCTGAATAATTCAAATGTATTGAAAATATTATATATTTTTGGTGTAAGTTTGAGGTATTTTGGTAACTATTTTTTAGTTTTCTTCAGTTTTTTTTATATATTTTAAGTTTTTGATATATTTTGAATATGTTTTCTAAAAATTTTTGTTGGATTTACATAAATAATTTCAGATTTTTAGTATTTTCTGAGTACATGAACATATTTTCAATATTTCTGATAACAAATATTCAAACTAAACCAGAATCGATTCTCAAAATTAAAAACTGAAAATTGACTCTAAACTGGAATGTATTAAACTGAAATCGAACACAATTTTATTAGATATCTACTGAATCCAAAATTCCTTTATCAAAAGACCTGAAACCAAACAGTTTTTATTTTTATTTAGAATCAAACTAAATCGAATACCCCAATACTCAATCCTAACTAAAACAAATAAAAGAACTCGTTAAAATAGAGGAACTTTCACTTTATTTTAGTTTTCCTCATCTTTTGTTCCTTTTCTTTTTTCTAGTTGTTAGTTGTTATTCTACTCCTGCACCACTCACAGCATTTAATATATTCAATAAATAATATATATATATATATATATATGTATATTCGTTGTAGTTTTTATTTGGAACTTTTATACCTTTGTAGTTGCATTTTTTTTTCTCGACAACGGATCGCAAAACATTAATAAAGTTGATTTCACTACACACATGGACTATAAGTCTTACTAATGATAATTTTTATAACCAGGGATGTAACGTTAGATTGTTAAGTTTTAGTGAAGTAATTACATTAGGGCCGATATATAATCACTAGATGACATCTTTAGCTCTGTTAATTCATGTGTCGGTTTTCGAGAGCTTAAAGAGACGTGTTGGTAATTTTGACCAATTATCTCCTCTTTTCAGACCACTATATTAGCAAGTACATTGTAGGTGAGACGTGTTTTGAATCTGATGCCTTTTTTAGATCATGGTGAACAAGCGTGTATGGTCAATTATAGGTTTTGGTCTCTCTATTTAATTAGTTTTGGTTTTTATGAATAACTCTAGTGCGATAGTGTGAATATACATATATATCCCCTTCAAGATATCAAATGTATTCACGACACATCATATGTGTATGACTTAAATAATCTTCAGTCTTATACATTTTAAATTTTTAACAACCCAAGCGCAAGAAAATTAAAAGTAGATATAAATAAGGGTTAAATAATCTAAAAATATGATTCCTGTATTAATTCGTTAATTATTATTGTATTAAAATAATCGTATATGATATAGTTAAAAGAAAATTTCATAGTTTTATATTTTCCCTAATTCAGTAGATTTCGTAATTTGATTTTCTCAAATAAAAAAAGAGGGCATACATCTCCTTGCTCTCTCTCACCCACTAATTATACCCGCTGCGATTCCCTACGCTTTCTTTTTGTTTTCCGAAGCATTTTCTTCGGCTACACCAAATCATAATCGCATTAATAAACTTTCTTCGTCCTCTTCTCCACTTCCTCCAAAAGAACAAAAGAATGGAGACGTTGTCAACAAGCCTAAGCAAGACCTTAGGAGAGTTGATAACCTTAGGAGAGTTGATAACGAGCAGTAGTAATCATTTCTCAAGGAGAACCGGTTCAATCGATGATCATGACGAGGAAGCTCTTAAATGGGCTGCTCTCGAGAAACTTCCAACCTTTACTCGTCTTCGTACAACTATCATCCAACCTCATGATGTCGTCGACGTCACCAAGCTCGGCGTTGATGATCGTCAGAAGTTCATCGATTCTATCTTCAAAGTCACAGAGGAAGATAATGAGAAGTTCTTGAAAAAGTTGAGGCAACGTATCGATAGGTATTCTGTTTTATATTTTTGGCCGGATTGTTTGTTTTAGACATGCAATCGATCAATTAGCTAAGTATTAAGGTTTTGATTTTATATATCTTTTAAATTATATATAAACTGGCTCGTTCATTTTCGTAACAACCAAAAATCTTCAAATTATCTTGTTTTCGTACGTTTTGGGTGTGAACATGCATGGTGATAAAGTAACATCAGGGCACACACTATTTTTTACTTCAAAATAAAGTAATTTAAAATAGAGTTTAATTTTGTTTCAATTCTACTTTATTTCACTCCAAAATAAAGTAATAAAAAATACACTAATCCTATATTTGAAATAATTTTATTTTCTTTCTATTTAGAAATAGAGTATGATTGAAACAAATTTACTCTAAAATACAGTTTGGGGTACAAAATAGAATGGAGTTGGAGATGTTCCCACTGCCACCAAACACTAGATTTCGAGTCCTAATTGGATTTTATTTTTATTTTTTTAAGTGAAAGTTCTAACATAGACAAGATGACTAATATGATAGGGTGAGGATAAAGCTACCGACCGTGGAAGTGAGATTCGAGAAATTGACAATAGAGGCGGATTGCCACATCGGAAAAAGAGCTCTTCCGACACTACCTAACGTTGCTTTAAACATTGCAGAGAGAGGCCTTCGTTTATTTGGTTTTAACTTTGCTAAAACCACTAAACTCACTATCCTTAAAGATGCTTCTGGTGTCATTAAACCTTCTAGGTAAAATAACTTGATGTAAACTATACTCAAAAGAAAAAATAAATTATAAGAGTTTTCTTTGGGTCTATATTTTCTAGTATGTTAATGTTGATTATTTTCATATAATGTATAATCTATGGTTTTGGTGGGTTGTAGAATGACACTTTTATTAGGTCCACCATCATCAGGGAAAACAACTCTTTTGTTGGCGTTAGCTGGAAAATTGGATCCAAGCTTAAAGGTTATATAAGCAATGATTAACTACAAATTACAGATTACAGAAAACTTAATGATTAAATTGTTTAACTAACTGGACAGGTGACAGGGAAAGTAACATACAATGGGTATGGATTAAAAGAGATTGTGCCACAGAAAACATCAGCTTACATAAGCCAAAATGATGTTCATATTGGAGTCATGACTGTCCAAGAGACTCTTGATTTTTCTGCTAGGTGCCAAGGCATCGGCACTAGATATGGTAACTAATCATCACTTTTTTACTAGTTTATAGCCGAATTTAGTCAGATTGGAAATCAAATTAAGAAAACTCAAATAGTTTTTTTTTTTTGAATGATGTTATAAGATTTGTTAAGTGAGTTGGTGAGGAGAGAGAAGGACGCAGGAATCTTGCCTGAACCGGAAGTGGATCTCTTCATGAAGTCCATCGCAGCTGGGAATGTCAAGAGCAGTCTTATCACAGATTACACTCTTAAAGTAATGATCTCACTTTTAACCTATATAGTCGAAAATGGTCTATATATAATATTTTTACATGATATATGGTGCACGGTTACAATCGTATCGCTTAGTTATGTTGTAGTTTGTAAGTTAGTGGTAGGTTAGAATATTTTGGTGTTTTAGTTTTCTTAATTTAAGAAGCGTTATATAGAAAAAACTAGGAAATTTGGGTTTAAGTTTATGTAAATGTCATACCTACCTGTTATGGTATTTTACTATTTCTATTTTATCAATATCAGTTCACTAACAAGTAGAGAGATAAAAAAAAATCAAGTCCTAGGAGAATTAGAAACAAAATCACTTAACAAGAAATAAACAATCGTATTTCATCTAAAAATACCAACTTAGCAATCAGTCTACCTACTCCCTTCTACTTTTTACCTAAAAGTTAAGATTCTTTTCAGATTTCACCAAACAATCCCAATAGCTCCATAATGAAGCAATTTAGACTATTTTGCTTGGCGATTTTTTTGGGTAATTAATGTTTTTTTGTTTCTCTCTTCAGATATTAGGGCTTGACATATGCAAAGATACGTTGGTCGGAGACGAAATGACAAGAGGAATTTCGGGTGGTCAAAAGAAAAGAGTCACAACAGGTCTACTTTTCCCCAATTTTCACCTACTTCGATCCATGATAGATATAACTCCAAGAGCCACGACGCACACGATTATAATTTTGTTTTTCAACATTAAAATATTTTTTAATGCCAAAAATAAATAGGAGAAATGATAGTGGGACCAACAAAGACATTGTTCATGGACGAGATATCGACAGGTCTAGACAGTTCAACAACGTACCAAATAGTGAAATGCCTTCAAGAAATTGTTCGGTTCACGGACGGAACGATTTTAATGTCCTTGTTACAACCGGCTCCCGAAACGTTCGAGCTCTTCGATGACATCATTCTATTGTCGGAAGGCCAGATCGTGTACCAAGGTCCACGTGACCATATTCTTTCCTTCTTTGAGACTTGCGGTTTCAAGTGTCCCGAGCGCAAAGGCACCGCCGATTTCTTGCAAGAGGTCTATATCTAATCCTTTTGCTCCAATTTAACAGAATTTATATCATTTAAGAACCAATAAGGAATTGTCAGTTTAATAGAATTTATTTAAATTGGTAAATTATCGTAATTGAACATTATATCACTTGGTAATTATTTGCGTGACAGTTTTTTTTCTTTCTCAAATTATGACCATAGTCATCTACCAAAATGACCCTTAAATGTATAAGTATCATAGAAGAATTCAATCTGACCCACCTGCCTTGGCAAACAGGTAACTTCAAGGAAAGACCAAGAACAGTATTGGACAGACACGACAAAACCCTACAGATACATTTCTGTCTCCGATTTCGCCAAACAATTTAGAACCTTCCATGTCGGAGCCGATCTTGAAAATGATCTATCCGTCCCTTACGACAGATTCAAATCACATCCAGCTTCTCTCGTAGTCAACAAAGACTCTGTTCCCAAATCTCAACTCTTCAAGGTCTGTTGGGACAGAGAACTGCTTCTCATAAGGCGCAACGCTTTCTTCTACGTTTTCAAGACCGTTCAGATCATTATAATGGCCTTGATTGCGTCGACCGTGTACCTGAGGACGGGGATGGGCACAAAGGACGAGAATGACGGAGCCGTCTACATTGGTGCATTGATGTTCTCCATGATCGCTAACATGTTCAATGGATTCGCGGAGCTTTCTTTGATGATCCAAAGACTTCCCGTGTTCTACAAACAAAGAGACCTTTTGTTTCACCCTCCTTGGACCTTCACACTCCCGACATTTCTCTTGAGCATTCCTATCTCCCTCTTCGAGTCCGTTGTTTGGGTCACCATTACATATAATTTGATCGGATTTTCTCCAGAACCCATCAGGTGATTATGATCCTTGAACCAGCAAATTCTAACTTATATATTACGTATAATCTTTAAACTTTTTCTTGTGTGGTTATGGCAGGTTCTTGAAACATTTATTGGTGATATTTCTTACACAGCAAATGGCTGGTAGTATCTTTCGAGTCATAGCGGCAACTTGTAGATCAATGATTCTTGCTAATACAGGAGGAGCTCTAGTTATTCTCCTCCTCTTCTTACTTGGAGGGTTCATTGTTCCTAGAGGTTATATATATGCCTTAAACATAAAAAAACACTATCAAACTGATTTCAAGAAATCTGCATGTTTTGAAGAAAAATCACACTACTTAATCTTGATACTATATGTTAACAGGTGAGATTCCTACATGGTGGAAATGGGCTTATTGGGTTTCACCAATGGCTTACACTTACGATGCTTTAACTGTCAACGAAATGCTTGCTCCTAGATGGATGAATCAACAGGTAACGCCAATAGATTCGAGCTTGTGTAAATCAAATGACTATTTAACAAAACTAGCTACGGTTTAACTAAATTTCATTGCAGTCTTCTGATAATTCCACGAAGTTGGGGTTGGCTGTTCTTGAGATTTTCGATGTGTTCACGGATCCAAGCTGGTATTGGATCGGGGTAGGGGTCATTCTCGGGTTTACAATTCTCTTTAACATCCTAGTCACCCTCGCTCTTGCCTTCCTGAACCGTAAGAATCTGATACCTACAAATAACTTGAGACCTAAACGTAGACTCATAGCCATTTGGTTGGAATGTGGAAACAAACGAACGTTGACATTTCTTTTCGTTTATTCTTATCTTAACCTCATGTTTTCTTGATATCCCAGCACTTGATAAGCCACAAGCCATCATTTCTAAAGAGATTGCAGAGGAAAGCAGAGACGCGAATGGCTCAGAGAGTAAAAACACTTACGTGAAACGAGGAATGGTTCTACCTTTTACTCCGTACACAATGTCCTTCGATAATGTCAGTTACTACGTCGACATGCCTAAGGTAACACCAAATCCAAAATCCTCGTTACATTAAATGTGTTGAAAGTTAAAACCGCAACAATAATGTTATATAACCACAAAACAACATGTATAGGAAATGAAAGAACAAGACTTTGGCAAGGATAAGCTTCAGCTTCTAAGGGAAGTGACAGGGGTGTTTAGGCCAGGGGTATTAACCGCTCTGATGGGAGTCAGTGGAGCTGGTAAAACAACTTTAATGGACGTTTTGGCGGGTAGAAAGACCGGTGGATACATCGAAGGAGACATCAGAATCTCCGGTTTCCCTAAAAGACAAGAAACATTTGCCAGAATCTCCGGTTATTGTGAGCAGAACGATATCCATTCGCCGCAAGTCACTGTCAGAGAGTCTCTCATCTACTCTGCCTTCCTTCGTCTCCCAAAAGAAGTCAACAAAGATGAGAAAATGGTAATGCTTCTTCTCGCAACTTCACACCATTTGAGATCACTACTCACTAGACTAACTCATACACCGACTTTTGTAGAGATTTGTGGACCAAGTGATGGATTTAGTAGAGCTAAAGAGTCTAAAAGATGCGATAGTGGGGCTTCCCGGGATCTCAGGGTTATCAACAGAACAAAGGAAGAGACTTACAATCGCTGTTGAACTAGTGGCGAATCCCTCCATAATCTTCATGGATGAGCCTACTTCCGGGCTTGACGCGAGGGCTGCAGCGATTGTGATGAGGACGGTGAGGAACACAGTTGACACAGGAAGAACTGTTGTATGCACAATCCACCAGCCTAGCATTGATATCTTTGAAGCTTTTGATGAACTTCTGCTTTTGAAGAGAGGAGGACAAGTGATCTACGCTGGTCCTTTAGGCCAGAACTCTCACAAGATTATCGAATATTTCCAGGTCAGACTCTAAACTTTTGTTAGGAATCTCATACAGAAAATAAGAATTTCTTTTAAGTGATCACTATTTTTCAAGAAACTACAGGCAATTCCTGGAGTTCCAGAAATTAAAGAGAAGTATAATCCGGCGACATGGATGCTAGAAGTGAGCTCAATGGCTGCGGAAGCAAAGCTTGAGATAGATTTTGCTGAGCATTACATAACATCATCCTTATATCAGTAAGTTAAAACACAAGACTCAAAATCCTAATCGTTCACAAGAGTCTACGCTAATTATTAGAACTGATTTTGGTGTAGACAAAACAAGAGCCTTGTAAAGGAACTAAGCACACCGCCACAAGGAGCAAAAAATCTCTATTTCTCAACGCATTTCTCAGAATCGTTGTTAGGACAATTCAAATCTTGTCTATGGAAGCAGTGGGTAACTTACTGGAGAACTCCTGACTACAATCTAGCCAGATTTTTCTTTACATTTGTTGCAGCTCTCATGGTCGGATCAATTTTCTGGAAAGTTGGCCTAAAAAGGTTTTCTTCCAAGGACCTGAATCTGAATCGAGGCCTGAAATCCCGTATATGAGTTCACTTGTACTTACTAAAACCCTACAATTTCTTGTACGTACAGGGACAATGCAAATGATCTCACAAAGGTTATTGGAGCAATGTATGCTGCGGTTTTATTCGTGGGAATAAATAATTCCACATCTGTCCAACCGCTCGTAGCCGTGGAACGAACTGTATTCTATCGAGAAAGAGCTGCTGAAATGTACTCTGCTTTACCATATGCCCTAGCACAGGTGAGATTAAACTATAACCGGTTTTACTTCCTTCATCAACAAGAAATCTTTACGGCTAGTAATTAACTACATTTTTGTTTTTCATTTGATTCAGGTGGTATGTGAAATACCTTATGTACTGATCCAAACTACGTATTATACGTTAATCGTATACGCAATGTTGTGTTTCGAATGGACAGTGGTCAAATTCTTTTGGTTTTTCTTCGTATCATTTTTTTCCTTCCTTTACTTCACATACTATGGGATGATGGCCGTAGCCATCACCCCGAACCAGCAAGTCGCAGCTATTTTCGCCGGAGCTTTCTACGGTCTTTTCAACCTATTTTCCGGTTTTCTCATCCCTAGACCGGTTAGTTTCGGTTACTTTTCTCGCAAGAAACCTAAATCCTAAGGCTTTTTTCTTCTTCATTTGGTTCTATTATAAATTGTTTGACGTTTCTGCAGAGCATACCGAAATGGTGGATATGGTACTACTGGATCTGCCCAGTAGCTTGGACTGTGTATGGATTGATTGTTTCACAGTACGGTGACGTAGAGGACACGATTAAAGTTCCGGGTATGATGGAAGATCCGACGATAAAATGGTACATTGAGAATCACTACGGGTACAACCCGAATTTTATGGGCTCAGTTGCTGCTGTGTTAGTGGGCTTCACTGTCTTTTTCGCCTTCTTGTTTGCCTTCGGCATCAAAATGTTAAACTTCCAGCACAGATAGAGTGTTTAAAAGACTATTGATTTTCCTTGAAAAATGTATGAAAAATATAGGTAGCCAAAAAAAAAGAAGGGAAACTATGACAAGGATACTAATTTATTAAAGCTTGTTCAAATCTCAATCAGGTTTTGTGCCAATCAATGTGTGTAACTGTTTCTTCTTATATGTGGATTGATCGCTTCACAAGTGGATTAAAGGAAAATGTATTGTTTATTACGTTTTCACGACAGGTTAGGATTAAATAATAATATCTTCAACATCTTAAATCAAAATGATTATCGGTTATGAAACCTTGAATTTGTCGGTAGCATTTGCTTGTATAAAAAAAAGTTATCCTAAACGAAAGAGATAGTAATATATAAATCAGATTGTTGTCATAAACGAAAATTTCCAGCTAAGATAAGATTTTATAATTAGTAAATTAAAAGACGAATTGTCAAACGTACGATCCACCATAATCCTCTCGGTCATTCAAAATTTCAAAATACCGAAATCACCCTTTTCTTTCTTCTTTCCCCATATAACACAAAAAAAGTGGACATATATTTCTTCTTTTTAATGGTTGCAATTACTACACATCTATCTATTATCTAATCTTTTCTATCGAAAACACGCGCAAAAAAGAAACCTATTTACGGAGAGGAACTGCATTTATTACAACAACAACAAAGGTTTTCGCTTTTTTGTTCTTTTTATTGTTGGGTTGTGTTTTGTGCGGATGACTCGTCGGTGTTCGCATTGTAGCAACAATGGGCACAACTCACGCACGTGTCCTACTCGTGGGGGAGGAGGAGGTGGTGGCACGTGTGGTGGTAACGGAGGAGGTGGAGGAGGTTCTTCTTCTTCTTTCTCCTCCGCCGCCGTGAAGCTGTTCGGGGTGAGGTTAACGGATGGGTCGATTATCAAAAAGAGTGCGAGTATGGGTAACCTCTCTGCATTGGCCGTTGCTGCGGCGGCTGCTCACCACCGTTTGTCTCCGTCGTCTCCTTTAGCGACGGGTAATCACAATGACTCGCCGTTGTCGGATCACGCGAGATACTCTAATCAGGATAACGAAGGAGGGTACTTGTCTGATGATCCAGCTCATGGTTCTGGTTCTGTCCACCGTCGAGTGGAGAGGAAAAGAGGTAACTTGGATCGTGTTTTGTTGATATGGGTATTGTCTGATTGCTTAAAGTTTCCAACTTTGGAATTGAAATTGTTGTAAAGGTTTAGACTTCTTAGTGTTGTTAGTTTGTTATGTCTGTTACAATCCTTGGTGAAGAAAGAGTTGATTTTTATCCATGTTTGTGAGACTTTATGGCGTTGAAAGTGATCTCGGTTATTGCAAAAATTGATTGGGTCTTTACCGGTTTAGTGAAATTATTTGGAAGAAAACAGATAAAGCTTATGCATCCGACCAAAATTGATTGGATGAATTTGATTCGTCTTAAGATTGGGGGAATAGTTTGTTTCGACATTGTCTCATTTGCGGGATCATAGTTTTGAACTTTAAGTCTATGGTTATGTGTGTTTGAAGAAAAATAAAAGAAGATTGACGTTGTTGTCATTGGGTTTACAGGTGTTCCTTGGACCGAGGAGGAGCACAGGCTATTTTTAGTCGGTCTTCAGAAGCTAGGAAAAGGAGATTGGCGCGGTATTTCAAGAAACTATGTAACTTCAAGAACTCCTACACAAGTGGCTAGTCATGCTCAAAAGTATTTCATCCGCCATAATTGTTCCAGCCGCAGGAAAAGACGTTCTAGCCTCTTCGACATGGTCACCGATGAAATGGTTCGCATCATCTCTTTCTCTTCTTGACCTTGTGTGTTATATTATGGAATGTTATATTGAATATCTCCTCTGTTTTGCCTTCTTTTAGGTAACCGATTCATCGCAACCACAGGAAGACCAAACCTTAACCCGTTCCTTTCCAAGCAAGGAACCTGAAAACAAAACCTACCTTCCTTCACTTGAGCTCTCACTCAATAATACAGCAGAATCTGAAGCGGTCATAGCCATGGCGCCACCACAGGAGAAACCCGAGGAAGCCATAGAACCATCAAACGGGATTTCGCCAATGGTGGTCCCAGGCGGCTTCTTTCCTCCTTGTTTTCCCGTCACTTACACGATTTGGCTCCCTGCGACTTCCACTTCACATCAAGGAACAGAGCATTCCTTAGAAGCTGAAGCTTCTTCTCAGCAGCATCAGGTCTTGAAACCAAAACCTGGATTTGCGAAAGAACGTGTGAACATGGACGAGCTGGTCGGTATGTCTCAGCTTAGCATAGGAATGGCGACAAGACATGAAACCGACACTTCCCATTCTCCATCTCCGCTATCTCTGGAACTAATAGGAGAGCCCTCAAGGCCATCGGCGTTTCACTCAAATGGCTCCGTTAATGGTTCGGAGTTGAGTAAAGGCAACAGTGCGATTCAGGCGATCTGAAGAATCTTGTTGGTGATTCAAGAATGAAGGAGGAGGTCCTGACCGGACTAAACCAGAGGATGTTCTTGGCTTTAGGAGGAAAATAACCAAGACATAAGCCATAAGAGACCAACAATACTTGCAAAGAAAGAACATATCAAACTGTAACAATGGACTTACCAACAGTCAAATACGTTACTCAGCAGCATCACGTCATACTTACATAAGATAAGCACACACTACAATAATAACCCTCAAGTTTATGTCGCCTCGTATATTGAGAAATTGCATAAAATAACAATAGAAATATAGAAATTGTGTAACTTAAGTGAGAGAGATACAGTAGTGTTTTTAATTATTTTTCTATACTTTTTCTTTATCAAATTCGCTATTTACTGAAATTAGAAAAAAGAACCGGAAGGAAAAAGATAAAGAAAAAAAAGAAGAGAAAACATGGAAAGAAGAAAAAGAAAAGAAAAAGTGAAGTGAGAGGATAAAAAGTGAAGAAGAAAACAAGGGAGAAAGAGGGAAAAGAGGAAGATATGAGAAGAAAAATATTATTAAGTATTAAGATTAATATGTTATATATAAATTTTATGTGCTAATAACTGGTAAATATTATCATATATTAGAGTTAACATGTTATATGTAAAATTTATGTGTTAATAATTGGTATATATTACATATTGAAATTAACATAATATATGTAAAATTACTGAAATTAGCATATTATATATAAATTTTATGTGTTAATAATATTAATGTATTAACATGATATGTATGTTTGGATTTAAAGATTAAAATTTATAATTTAAGGTTTAAAGTTTATTTTTTAGATTCAGGGTTTATTACTTAGAGTTTAAGGTTTATAATACATGATTTTGGATAGGATTTAGGGTTAAAATTTTAGTTTTTTGGATTTATGGTTTAAAATTTAAAGTTTAAGCTTAACAAATGCAACATACTATTTTTATTAGATAAACTAGATTTTTCATCCACGC
>KE156011.1:0-29921 GCA_000411075.1 Sisymbrium irio
GTTTTTAATGACGCAATTGGCCCACATTGTTATTGACCCATTAGTTGATTCTCCTCAAGCCCAGTCAGCCAAATTGAAGCTCAATTTTCGTCCAAAACTCATGCATGAAGAGGATATTTGAATTCAAAAGTTGTATTAAGTGTTTTTTTTGAGTTTCTAAATCATTTAATGCTTGCTTTGCATGCAAGACTTGACTTTTTTAATTCTTTAAAATCCCTTGTACTGTCATGGACGGAAATCATCTATCTTTTTATCAAAAACCTTTTCTAAGTTAGATCATCTTGTTGGTGTGTAATATCCAGCAAAATCCTTTGTGTTCTTTAGTGTGTCATATCTGAAGAAGTCAAAGAGGTGAATCAAAGGGAATTCTGCAACCTTTGTGTGATCAATCGCTCCACATCCCTTGTCACTGAGTTCAATAAGTCTTATCCCCTTTTCTCAACTCTTAAGTGACGATCTTAGGAGGATTGTATCAGAAAGTCTTTTTTAAAATGTTTTTTAAGCTTCTCCCATGAGTTGATCGGTTCTTTGCCTGTGCCATTTTAAGTTGAATTCAACTGCTTCCACCAAGATGTAGCATGTCCACAAAATCTCATTGCAACCAATGTCACACGATGATCATCCGGCACTTGTTTGAAGTCGAGGACTTCCTCCACGGAGACAATCCAGTCAAGCAAATCATCTCCACGAATTCCTCCATGAAACTCTTGTATGTCCACTTTAAAACCTGTTTCCCATCTGCTGTCATGGTCTGCAGTCACGCGAGGAGCATAAGCTTGACACCAGACCCGACGGTGGTCATCATCTTCTTCGTCTTCTGTTTGCAAACGGGTTGTCATTGACAGGATGATACCGTTGTTATAGGCGATCATCCAATCGATTTACTAACATCTCTCCCATCTCATGAATATATGCATGAAGAGTTGTTTGGATATTCTCCTACATCACTAGGTGTGTGGTACGTAATTCAGCCCAATCACATACGGGACCTTCTTTGTTGTCACCGGTGGCCTGTGCTGTAGAGTTCTTCTTTGGTGGCATTGAGGAAGATCGCAAAATGCAGGAACGTACTGGCTCTGATACCAACTGATAGAGAGCGGAAACTACATAACAAAACAAAATCAACGTAAAATTGCAGGGAGAACCTAACGTTGAATCTTGGGTCTTGTCTTAGACGAAGAGTTCGACCAAAACAATGGCAAGAGTACTCCTCGTACTCCTCTTAATGCTTTGAAAGCTCTTTAGATTAATTAAACTCAAATTCAAGGTGTCTTTACAAAACCATAGAGGATTTCTTTAAATACTAAGTAACGAAACAATAACGTAAAACCCTTAAAGATAATTTGTAAAATATCTGAACTTACCTCCTAATTATAAAACAAAACTAAAATATTAATTAAATCAACGAAATTTAGTGAGCACGTAAGGTTGTGCGGCAACAAGTGGGCGAATGAACTTTGTACATGCAGCTTACTTCTCTCTATCATTAATCAAACAAATACATTATTTTTTTTGAAAATCGAATCCATGGCATGATTTATATCAGACCCAAAAAATGCATATAACGGTAATATCTAGAGCAGAATCAATCCTAGGCACCAAAAGCAAAATAATTTAAGAGAGAGGACTAGTAAGTAACTCATTCTAATCAATCTCAAGTTCTGCAAATTCAAAGTTCTGCAAATTAAAAGCATAGTGAATCTCCTTTTTCTCATAGACGTAGAGATAAAATGATTTTCCAAATTTTCCGTTGATAACCCTTACTGCACTTCACCACAACATCTCTTCAATTTCAGAAATCTTAGCAGTCAACAAATATTCTCTGGCATCCACCAATGCTCTCATCTTTTCCCAAAAGCATAACTTCTCAACTTGTCACAAGTAAACCAATTCCTCTTAACGAGTTTTTCTTGGATCTCCTAAAGTACTAAGTACTTCCTTTAATCGATGACAAGAAAAACCGATGTGTAGGTTTCTGACGGTAATAACAATAATGTCGAACCACCTCCCATCAGTTTTGCAAAAAGTAAACAATGCTCATAATATCAACTTTGAGCTAACTCCAGCACTTCTTTGTCTCATAATCAATACTTGATAAGGATTTTGTTTTAGCAATCAGAGGGGATCAGGAGAAGGGGTAAAGACAAATCAGAGGCAAAAGAATAAAAGCAACAAATTAAGACCAGCTAATTATAATTATCAATCAGAGGGGATCAGAAGAAGAAGTTGTTGAAATATTTTAGACACTAGTCTCTCTAATTTGGAAACTAGGACACAGGACGAGCAAACATAAAACAAATTAAGACAAACTAATTAAAGTGCTCAAGAAAACTAACGAGAAATTCCTCCAACGAGAGAGGTATTTTGGCGGCTGCAACCTCTGCTTTCTCTTTCTCCAAAAGAACCTTCAAATCTGAGCGTTCTTTATTCAATTGTAGCAACTCTTGCTCCATTTCTGACAATTGTCTCAACACTCTGGACTCTCTTCTTCTTATCCAGCACTTGATGCAGCATCTTCTGTAGCCAATCGACTTCAAATCACGCATATGCCATGCAAGAAAAATTTCTTTCTTTTTCCTCGGGATTGTACTATACAAAAATAGCATTGGCTGAATCATATGCCACAGTGAACCTGAAGTTCATTGAAAATTTTAAAGTTTGGCATGAACGGTTAGGCCATCCTGGTACCATAATGATGCAATAAATTATTGAGAATTATCGTGGTCATACATAGAAAAAAAAAGATTTTTCAATCGGATGAAATAAAATGTGTTGCTTGTTCAAAAGGGAAGCTTATAATAAGACCATCCTCGAGCAAAAACACAAATGAGTCACCTGCGTTTTTAAAACGAATTAATGGTGACATTTGTGGACCTATTCATCCGTCAAGGGAATCATTTCAATATTTTATGGTACTTATTGACGCATCCAGAAGATGGTCTAACATTTGTTTATTAACAACGAAAATATGGCTTTTCCCAGATTTATGGCTCAGATAACCAAGCTAAGAGCAGAATTTCCTGATTATATGATCAAGAAAGTGAGGCTTGATAATGCTGGTGAATTCACATCAAAAGCTTTTAATGATTACTATATGGCAGTTGGCATTGATGTTGAACATCCTGTTGCGCATGTTCACACACAAAATGGATTGGCCGAATCATTGATTAAACGCCTCCAACTTATTGCCAGACCCTTAATCATGAGAAAAAAGCTCCCAATATTTATATAGGGACATGCAATTTTGCATGCTGCAACACTGATTCAAATAAGGCCTGATATATCACATCTTCGATATTTCCGATGCAGATATTACATGGCCAAAAAGCCTGATATATCACATCTTCGAGTATTTCTTGTGCTGTATATGTACCAATTGCTCCCCGTAACGTACAAAAATGGGACCCCAACGAAGATTAAGAATATTTGTGGGATATCTATCATCTTCAATAATTAGATATCTTGAACAACAAACTGGTGATATGTTTACAGCTCATTTTGCTGACTCCCAATTCTATGAAAGTGAATTCCCAGGATTAGGGGGAGATAGTGGTCAAGCCATAACTGAAATTGCATGGAATATTCCAATTTTATCTCATCTTGATCCTCCTACAAATCAGCGTGAACTTGAATTTCAAAAGATAAAACATTTGCAAAGTATAGCTGATAAATTACCCGATGCATTTACTGATTTGAGAAGGGAAACAAAATCCCATATAGCCGCTGCAAATGTTCCAGCGCAGCTGGAAATTACAAATGAGAATATGGGTGGAGGTTTATCAAATGAGTATAATATCCGTTTAAAACGTGAACGACCTATGGGGTCGAAAGAACAAAAATCCTAGGAAGAGAAAATCTACTGAAAAAGAAAATGAACATGTTCCAAATAAATGTGTTCCATAAGAAACACAAACTGAGACAAATTTGGAGCCTCAGAATGACGAGAGAAACTCTAGAGATAAAGAAAATCTTGAGATTTCTGTCAATTATATCCATGACAGACAAATATGGAATATAAATGAAAATGAGGATATAGAAGGCCATTATTTCGTTTTCTGTTTCAAAAGAAATAGATAATAACATCGATGGTCCAGAGCTAAAATCAGTATCTGAGTATCAAGTAAAGCTTGATTAGATACAATGGAAATGTGCAATACAAGCTGAGATAGACTCGCTTAATAAGAGAAATGTTTTTGGACCTGCTGTCCTTAAACCCAGAGATGTAAAACCTGTTGGGTGTAAGTGGATTTTCATTTGAAAACAAAATGAAAAGATGAAATTTTGAGATATAAAGCTCTTCTCGTTGCACAAGGTTTTTCTCAAAAGCCTTGAGTCGATTGTGAGGAAATGTATTCTCCTGTCATGGATGCAATTACGTTTAGATATTTAATCAGTCTAGCACTTTCATATAATTTGGAAATGAAACTGATGGATGTTGTAACTGCTTATCTGTATGGGTCTCCTGAAAATGATATTTATATGAAAATCCATGAACTATTAAAAATGCCTGAAGCAATTAAATCAAAACCCAAAGAGATATGTGCGATTAAATTAGAAAGATCTCTATATGGATTAAAGCAATCTGGTAGTATGTGGTATAACTGCCTAAGAGACCATTTTTTAAAAATATGGTATATCAATAACACAATTTTTCCATGTGTTTTTATTAAGAAAACATCCTCTGGATTTGTTGTGATTGTTGTTTATGTTGATGATTTGAATATCATTGGAACCCATACAGAAATTCAAGAAGCAGTGAGTTATTTAAAATGGGGATTTGAAATGAAGGATCTTGGACAAACTAAGTGTATTGGTTTACAAATTGAAACACCTTAAAAGTTGTATATTCTTATACCAATCAAACTATACAAAAAGATCTTGAAACACTTTAACATGAATAAAGCAAACCCTATAAGTACACCAATGGTGGCTAGATCTCTCAATATTAAGAAAGATATATTTCGTCCTTGTGAGGATCACGAAGATGTAATTGGTCCTGAGGTTTTGCATTTTAGTTTTGCAAAACCGATTAATTCTAGTTTTGCATTTTTAGGATAAAAAACTCCAAGGTCAATCGTTCCTTCAAGATAACAAAATATTTTCTTAATACCACTCCAATGCCTTTTTGTAGGACATGAGATATATATTGCTTATAAATTAACAGTAAAAGCTATGTCTGGCCGAGTACAATTAGCAAGGTACATCAACACACCAATTACACTCATATATTGAGAGATCAATTACAGATGCAGGTTATTTTTCTGATCCCCATAAAGCTTGATCACAAACTGGGTATGTTTTTTACTCTTGGAGGTACTGCGAGATCATGGCGTTCGCAAAAACAAACACTTGTTACTACATCATCAAACCATGCTGAGATTATTGCACTACATGAAGCAAGTAAAAAATGTGTATAGGTCAGGTCTATGATACGACATATCCAAGAAGCAAGTGGAATCCCATTTAGCAACGATCCAACACTCATGTTTGAAGATAACGCTGCATGTGTTGCCCAAACAAAAGAAGGGTACATTAAGAGCGACATAACAAAACATATTCCGTCGAAGTACTTTTCTTACACTCAGGAACTTGAGAAGAATAAAGAGATCAAAATCAACTATATCCGATCAAGTGACAACTCAGCAGATCTGTTACTTCTCACAACAGTATTTCATAAACATGTCTATTACATTGGAATGTGTTACTTACGAGATATACAGACACTGGAGTTAATGACTTGAGGGGGAGTTTTCGCGCTGCACTCTTTTCCCTTATCATGGTTTTGTCCACTGGGTTTTCGTGAAAATGTTTTTAACGAGGCAGTAGAAATCGCAAGTGAGCGACATTTAAGGGGGAGTGTTATGAAACTAATAAATGTCTATCAAGAGTAACTTATCTTGTGTTACTCTACCTTAATTCATATGTAACTTTATATGAGTTATTGTATTTTTCCAATATATAGAGATTATTCTTAATTTCATGTAATACACAACCAATCAGAAGCATTCTCATCTCTTCTCATTTCCCTGATAGTAAGTCTAGTAATTAACTTATTTCATAACAAGTATTATTTATTGTTTTGATTTAAAATGGTAAGTGAAAACATTTTTTAAGTGTTGAATAGGGTCTCTAATAGTCATGAACCTACATTGGTCAAAAGGAAAGTAAGGAGAAACGGTATTGCAAACCCCATCAAACAATTCTTGTTTTTATGAAAACATATCATAAGAAACAAATCACCTTGATTTATAGAGTCGAATTAATATTGTGAAGAGAACTTTTGGGTATCTCTTTCATCCAGAAGACAACTATTTATATTTGGATACTTTCAGAAATAGAGACAAGTTATCATCGGTGTGTCTCTTGGGATAAGCAGAAAAATGCAAATAAAAAATGCTATAAAAAAGTTGGCTCTTTTTACAATTCTTTTGGTCAAAACCGTCACCAAATTTTGGTAAGTATTCTTTACAATTTGTGATACAACTTAAACATCACGAAAATGACACAATTCATGACGAATAATCTTCTTAACAATTAGGTAACTCTCTCTCCCGAGAGGAACTCATGTCACTTTCTCTCTGCATTCTACCACATATCATTTTCTTATGTTAAAATCTAAAAACAGTCAAAATATTTGTATGATAACAAATTCTAAACATAAGCATTAATATAGCTTAATGATGGATTCCCAATTTTGGCGAAATGAGCCTCAGTCTAACTTAGCCCAAATAGGGCTTCTTCCTTCTTCTGTGATGTCTAGAAGAACCCACAGTCGATCAATGATCCTTTGAATTCTAGTTCCACATCATTTGCGCCTTCTTCCTGCCATTTCAAAAATTTCTCAGCTTTTCCCTCCATCTTTATCTTTACCTTCTACCGTCGTCCGATCAATGAATTCACAACCTATCTGTAATGAGATATTATTTCTAGCTCATTTAATTTTTTTCTTCGTTAAACCCATTTTAAGCCCAAAAATAAATTTAAATTATCCCACATTGGAAATCTCTAACATTCTCCTCCTTCTGCCTTCCTTATATAATGATCTCCATCCCTTCTCTTTTTCTCCACCAAGACAAAGCAGTGTTTTACCCAGTGGCCGATTATTGTTCAATTGTCCGACGACCAGCCACTGTTGAATTTTTCCAGCGAATTTTTCCGGCGAGTTCTGTCGATTTTCCGGTGAGTTTCCGGTGAGGTTTCTGGCGAGTTACCAGAAAATTCAAGGAGTCTTCTAATTTAGCATTCGTCTGAGCATTTAGAGATCAAAAGCCGCAATTTCCTAAGTTGCTAAGGTGAGGGTTATTTCTACATAATTCGGTACTTTCTTCCAGAATGCTTTATATGAAATTTAATACTAAATTTGATCTGTTTTCTCTGATCGAGTCTAGGTTGTTTGTTTTTTAAATCGGAGATATGAATATATAGATGATTTAACCCCATTGATTGAGCAAACATAATGGTAAATGTCTGTTATATATTATGTAAATAGAAGTTAGGGTTGGGGGGAGGACAGAGACGGACTTCTGTTATCGCTGCTTTTGTGAGGGGGGGGAATGCGGGGCAGGCTAGTCGATTTGCTGTCTGACGCCCTATGATCGATAAATCGTCATACCCGGCAGTTCCGTTGGACACTATTCCATACTGACCTCTGTGGGATAGTGGAGTCGGTCACTTATACCGATAGTAGGGCTTTGTATTCTGGTTGGGTGCTTTAGGCGCCATGATTGTTCATATTTAGTTTATTTACCGTATTTGGAGTGATATGACAGGAACTGCGCTTTCTGTGTTTTAGCATCCAAACCTCACTGAGTGACTCCCCAGCTGCTCACTCCCTCCTATTTATATTTCAGGCGAACTTGACGAGTAGATAGACCTGCGGACTGATCGAGTGGCTTTCGGGATATTTTATGGTTTTTTCGTATTTTATTAAATATTTATTTTATGATTTTATTCCGTTTATTAAAGTTGTTGATTTATGAGTGATAGTAATAAAGTGGAGTATTGATAAGTTATTTGAGTTACTTGAGAGATAAGTTATATAACGTGTCATGTTGTTCTCGAGAGTGGATAAGACGGGTGTTACAATTTGGTATCAGAGCGGGTTTGCCATCCTGGTGCCAACCCGAGAGGCGGTAGTTTACATAAATATTTAAAATTTCGGATTTCAACGATTTTCAAAGTTTTTATTTTAAGGCCCCATTTTAAAAAAAAATACAATGCCACTTGTTCGATTTGGATTAGTTCAATGATCATCAGCTTTTAATCTCAACTAAAGTTTAACCAGCCTATTTTTACTGTTCTGTTGCCACCAAGGAAAGTTAATTGTTTTCGCGTCAGGTTTGTCAGCTGGATATTTTTCAACAAGTTGTGGTCAATCAAGTCATTGCTCAAAATGTTAATAAGGATGCCGTCAGATAGATCACTCAAGATGTATTTAGTACATATGCTCAGGAGGCAGCACAACTTGTAGCATAAAAGGCTGCTTGGATTATCAAACAGAAGGCTGCTCAGATAACATCATAATGGGCATATCGTTTGATTAATCAGTTAGCCGTTAGTCAGGGAGAAAAGCCAAATCATGCGACTTTAATGAAGGAGTTGATGAGGAATCGTGAGAGTTCTGGGGGATACAAGGACATCCCACGAGTTTGATCAAGCACTACCACCGCCACCATCATTTGTGTGACATAGAGAGGGACTCGTGTATTGAAACTTGAAGAGACATATGTAAAAGATTGATTTGGATCACGTCAGTGAAGATGTGGATGTTGCCGCTGCAGACAATTGGAGGAGTATATTGAGCCGGAACCTAAAGCGTGGGAGGTGTCTAGAAGAGTTTAAATTGGATTTTTTCTACTCAGCATTTTGGAGAGGACACTGGTGGAATAGAGTTGTTGGGGTAGTCGCTGCCAGTAAGAGACTTATGAGGATTTTTAGAGGGGGTTCACCAGGAAGTTCTTCCTTTAAAAAGCTAGGCATGTGAAAAATATTGCTTGGCTACTTTTTTCAAAGCACTAAAAATATTGTGGAGTACGAGTGTAAGTTCAGTCGTCTGGGCATATTTCTGAAAGATTCATGGATGAAGAGGACTTGACC
Organism: Sisymbrium irio; assembly: GCA_000411075.1. Lineage (NCBI taxonomy): Eukaryota > Viridiplantae > Streptophyta > Magnoliopsida > Brassicales > Brassicaceae > Sisymbrium > Sisymbrium irio. The sequence goes on from KE156011.1 coordinate 9,097, forward strand.
AATACGATGTTGAAGGGTCTGTGAGTGGATATTTACAATTGTTGTGCCATGTGAGACTTCTAATCAGGAGAAGGCTTGAAAAGGCTTATAATCAGGAGGAATGGTTAGTGGAAGAACAAAAGCTTTTCAAGATTACTCAGTTAAAGCTTGAAAAAAATATTTTGAACATAGGAGAGCGACAGAGCTGTCAGGAATTCCACTGCATCGTAATTTTTGTCACTGCATCATTTTAAGAGAGTCCATACAGTGTTTTTCATGTGGATTATTGGACCATGTCACTAGTGACGATCAGTCTAAAATTAGTGATTGCGCAGTATGTCAGGTAGGTTGAAACGCCAACAGCAGCATGGGTTACTCCTACGACCACCCAAGTGCCAAACCGTTGTCGCGAGTTTTGTTGTTGGAGACTGAAAATATTTAAAAGATAAAATGTAGAATTTATAGAATTTATATGAGAATTTGAGCCTTTAAAGGCTAAGAAGAAGAAGATGAGATAAATGATTTTTATCCCCTAAAATGTGTTCTTTGCAATGTGAGTCAATATACATTTATATGGAAGCAAATGATAAAACAACAAATGGAATGATATGGACATTTGTGGTCTTGGATCAAGGAAGAGAGGAGTGTTCCTGGGCTTGACAACGACAGCACCTAACGGTTGGGAAGGCTTAAGCCAAACCCGTGACTTCTGCTTCTTCTCAGTCCAACGGTCATATGAGAATGTTGCCTTCTCCAGCTGTGTTTCTAAGTCACATGTGCGCTCAGTGTTTGCTTCGTAAGAAAAATTGAATTCCCTCCATCTTGAACATGCGACAAGGTGTGTAGAACAAGGATAAACATTGCTTGCTTCTCAAGATGATCTATTGCTTGTATCACACATTTTAATACTCCCCCTCAAACTTAACCGCAAGGAATTTGATGGTTAAGGTTGGAGCTATGAAACCTCACCTCATTAAAAACCTTAGCAAGCAAAACCCCATGGGAAAAAGCTATGCATAAGGGAAAAATAGTGTGAAGTTTACAGCATAGGGTCTTCATTGCTTGACTGATTAATGGACATAAGGCCGAGCTTCTCATGGATGACTCACAAGTCTTGATACTTGCGGCTTTAGTGAAGACATCTGCTAACTGTTCTGAGATCTTGGTGTATCAAGGTAGAATTACTCCCAACTGCATTTCCTCTCTCACTTTGTGGCAGTCCACTTCAATGTGTTTGGTCATTTCTTGGAAAACTGAGTTGGAGGCTATGTAAATGGCTGCTTGATTATCACAATGCATGGTGATAGGAGTCGTGATCTCTCCGCTCAAATCCTTTAGCAACATCTTCAGCCACATTAATTCAGTAGTGAGTCTTCTCATAGCTCGGTATTCGGCCTCATCACTAGAACATGCCACAATCTTCTGCTTCTTGCTCTTCCATTTGACTAGAGTGCCTCCCACAAAAGTACAATATCCGGTGGTTGACCTTCTGTCTTCTCTATCTCCAGCCCAATCAGCATCACAATATCCTACCAATTCTGTGTTGTGATTGCATCCCATCCAAATACCTTGGTCTGGAGTTCCTTTTAAGTATCTTAGGATCCTTTCAATCATACTCCAGTGTGACATCTTTGGCTCTTGCATATGCTGACTGATCTGGTTCACAGCAAAGCACAAGTCAGGTTTACTAAGAGACAATTAATTCAGCTTAACCAGCAATCTGCGGTAGATCATAACGTCTTTAAATGGTTTGTCTTCTCCCTTCTCCATTTGATGAGCCTTGTATGCATCCTCCAAAGGATTCTTAGCCGGTTTTGCATCTAGTTTTCCTGCTTCAGTAAAAAGGTCAATAGTGTACTTCCTTTGAGATAAGAAGAGACCTTCTTTTGATCTACATACTTCAATCCCAAGGAAGTAGCTTAGCTCTCCAAGATCTTTGATATCAAAAACTGATTTTAAATAGGCTTTAGTATCCCTAATACCTACCTTGTCATTCCCAGAGATGATTATATCATCTAAATAAATGAGAATGACCACAATACCTTCTTGACTTTGCATGGTAAAGAGAGTGTGATCAGCTTCTGATCTTCTGAAGCCACGGTCAAAGAGAGTCAGACTTAGCTTCCTATACCAACCTCCAGGGGATTGTTTCACTCCATACATAGCCTTTCTCAATCTTAAGAATTTTCACTGTTGGACCACATCCTTTAGGCCTCGTGATGGTTTCATATAGACCTCCTCTTCAAGCTCCCTCTGAAGGAAAACATTCTTCACATCCTTTGCCATAACTCCCATTCTAAGTTTGTAGCAATAGACAGTACCACTCGGACTGTATGAAGTTTAGAAACAGAAGCAAAAGTATCTCTATAGTCCTCTCTATAGGTTTGAGTAAAGCCTCTTGCCACTAATCTAGCTTTGTACCTTTCAATTTCACCATTGCTCTTATACTTTGTGGTAAAGACCCATTTCGAACTCACAGTCTTCTTCCCTTTAGGTAGGTCAGTCTAATCCCATGTATGATTTCTTTCCATAGAATTTGTCTCTTCCTTTACAGCTACCCTCCATACCTTATGCTCTCTTGCCTCCTCATATGTCCCTGGAATTTGCTTTTGATCAAGGGTAGTGATGAAGGCTTGGTGTTCTTCAGGTATGTGTGTCAAGGAACAAGTCACTTGTGATGGATGAGCAACTGCAAGACTATTGTAATACACCGGTGATGGATTGTTTCTAATCCTTTGGCTTCTTCTTGGACCCACTGATGACTGTTCAGGAATTGCATTTGCTGATAAATCCTTTTTTAATCTTTGGCTTCTTCTTAGAACAGGTAGCTGATTGGTTTCTGGATAATTTTCCTCCACAGTAGCAGTCTCTTCTTTGTCAGTCTCTTCTAGGTGGTTGTTCTCCTGCTCAGCTTTATCATGATGATCCTCATTCAATCTATTCTCCCCCTCAGGATCAAGCGCAGCTGAAGGCTCAGTGGTATGGTGTGGACCGGGAGGTGTAAGACCCAAACTCTCAAAGAGTATATGCATGTTAGCTGTCCGTTCAGACTGGGAATGAGACATATTTTCAAGACCCTCCCAGTTCCTCTCACTGTAATACCCATGTTCCTCCACAAACTTAACACGAGAGACTAAGACCTTCCCAATTTCAGGGATTAAACACTTGTAGCCCTTTTGAGTATTGGAGTAGCCAATGAAGATGCTCTTAATAGTTTTAACATCCAGCTTGGTTCTGCTTTCTCCTGGTACCAAAACATAACACAAGCAGCCAAAGACACGTAAGTGATCAATAGGTGGAGGAGAGTTAGCGAGTACCTCAAATGGGGATTTGTCTTTAAGGATTTTTTTAGGAGTCCTATTGACGAGATAACAAGCAGTGACCACTGCATCTCCCCACAGTCTTTTAGGAACATTTGTGTGAAACATCATAGACCTTACTACTTCCATAAGGTGTATGTTCTTCCTCTAAGCAACACTATTTTGTTGTGGGGTGTATGGACAGCTAGTTTGGTTAATCATTTCATTCTTGTTCATGTATTGCTTGAAGGCATTACTTGTATATTCTCCTCCATTATCTGATCTTAAAAATTTCACCTTAGCATTGTAATGGCTAGTCACATAAGCATGAAAATTAATGAAAGCTTCTAACACCCTATCTTTATAAGGAAGCAAGGTTAACCATGTATATTTCGATTTTTCATCAATGAAGGTGACAACATATTTATGGTTTTCTCTATAGAGACATGGAGAGGTCCAAACATCTGAATGAATTAAGTCAAAAAAGTTTTCATAAATTGTAGAGGATTTAGGGAAGACAGATTTGCAATGTTTACGAAGAATACAAGCCTCACAATTGTCATTTAAAAACTTAAAATTAGGAAACAATAAAGCTTTATGGTGTGGATGGCCTAATTTAGCATGCCAAAGTGCATGATTTGCCATACCAACATGAGAATTGAAATTGCCTTATAAGAAAGAAGATTGGTCAATTTCTTTAAGTACATATAATCCACCATTAGTTGCCCCTTGTCGAAGGACCTTATGTGTCTCAATATCCTGAAATGATACATCATTAGGCCCATATATTGCAAGAAAATTAAGATCAATAGTAGCTCTCCTAACAGATAGTAAATTAGAGGTGAATGTAGGCATGTATAGAGCTGGTGATTCCTTATCAAACAATTTCTAATTTATAATTCCCTTAATTGGAACTTGTTCTCCATTAGCTATACTAACATGTCCTAGGGCATGTTTAATATTACTACTGAGTTTGATATCACTAATCATATGATGACTAGCTCCAGAGTCCACAATTGTCTGCTCCTTTCAACACCACTGGATGTGACACTGGCTTGGAGTTCTCTATGTGAGATTCGTAGAGCGGAAGCTGAGAGTTTCGTGACAGAGGAGAGTGAGCACCAGCTTTGAATGGTGAATGAAAGGATGGCTTCTGGTAGACCTGTTTGAGAAATGTGTTTAGAGAGTTTCTGATTAAACGATTTTCAGAGTGATTTTGAAGAGAAGATCTGTGTGGGAACCGGAATTCGCACAACATATTTTAGGAAAGTAATTCGATAATCGAGTCCCGAAAGTTCTGCGATTGAGAAACTAAAATAAAAAGATGAAACTAGTATCGAAAAGACGTATTTTATTATCGATAATTCTTCGCGTACAAAGGACAAAATAAGCAATAAAGGAAAAGTTGTAAATTGCCTAGAAACCCTAAGTACGAAAAGTATGCGAGAGAAAATCTTGCTTTGAAAGCCTTACATCATAACTATTTATATGGACGATTTTAAGTCTAAACTAGCCAAATTCCCGATATGGGAGCCTATGTCTTCGTTTTTCCACCGACCTTAAGAAATCTTCGAGAATTTTAGGAAATCTTCCATCGGCTCGGCATTGACTTCCTGGTTTAATGACTTCTTTGGTTTGACTTCTCGGTTGGATTTAAGTAAACGTTTTGCCGTTTCCGATAGATGAAAATGTTATGATGTTTTCCATAAAACATCGTGAAGTTTAAGAAAACATAACGGAAACTCGGAAAAACTTTGGGAGAAGACGAAACGATCGATCGGCTCAACCAAACGTCTCATGATGAAATGAGGCCGCGCCGATCACAAAAGATCGGGAAACTCGATCAGCTCGGCCCTTTNGGTTAACCATGTATATTTCGATTTTTCATCAATGAAGGTGACAACATATTTATGGTTTTCTCTATAGAGACATGGAGAGGTCCAAACATCTGAATGAATTAAGTCAAAAAAGTTTTCATAAATTGTAGAGGATTTAGGGAAGACAGATTTGCAATGTTTACGAAGAATACAAGCCTCACAATTGTCATTTAAAAACTTAAAATTAGGAAACAATAAAGCTTTATGGTGTGGATGGCCTAATTTAGCATGCCAAAGTGCATGATTTGCCATACCAACATGAGAATTGAAATTGCCTTATAAGAAAGAAGATTGGTCAATTTCTTTAAGTACATATAATCCACCATTAGTTGCCCCTTGTCGAAGGACCTTATGTGTCTCAATATCCTGAAATGATACATCATTAGGCCCATATATTGCAAGAAAATTAAGATCAATAGTAGCTCTCCTAACAGATAGTAAATTAGAGGTGAATGTAGGCATGTATAGAGCTGGTGATTCCTTATCAAACAATTTCTAATTTATAATTCCCTTAATTGGAACTTGTTCTCCATTAGCTATACTAACATGTCCTAGGGCATGTTTAATATTACTACTGAGTTTGATATCACTAATCATATGATGACTAGCTCCAGAGTCCACAATTGTCTGCTCCTTTCAACACCACTGGATGTGACACTGGCTTGGAGTTCTCTATGTGAGATTCGTAGAGCGGAAGCTGAGAGTTTCGTGACAGAGGAGAGTGAGCACCAGCTTTGAATGGTGAATGAAAGGATGGCTTCTGGTAGACCTGTTTGAGAAATGTGTTTAGAGAGTTTCTGATTAAACGATTTTCAGAGTGATTTTGAAGAGAAGATCTGTGTGGGAACCGGAATTCGCACAACATATTTTAGGAAAGTAATTCGATAATCGAGTCCCGAAAGTTCTGCGATTGAGAAACTAAAATAAAAAGATGAAACTAGTATCGAAAAGACGTATTTTATTATCGATAATTCTTCGCGTACAAAGGACAAAATAAGCAATAAAGGAAAAGTTGTAAATTGCCTAGAAACCCTAAGTACGAAAAGTATGCGAGAGAAAATCTTGCTTTGAAAGCCTTACATCATAACTATTTATATGGACGATTTTAAGTCTAAACTAGCCAAATTCCCGATATGGGAGCCTATGTCTTCGTTTTTCCACCGACCTTAAGAAATCTTCGAGAATTTTAGGAAATCTTCCATCGGCTCGGCATTGACTTCCTGGTTTAATGACTTCTTTGGTTTGACTTCTCGGTTGGATTTAAGTAAACGTTTTGCCGTTTCCGATAGATGAAAATGTTATGATGTTTTCCATAAAACATCGTGAAGTTTAAGAAAACATAACGGAAACTCGGAAAAACTTTGGGAGAAGACGAAACGATCGATCGGCTCAACCAAACGTCTCATGATGAAATGAGGCCGCGCCGATCACAAAAGATCGGGAAACTCGATCAGCTCGGCCCTTTTGATGATGCGTGAGGCCGAGCTGACCATCCTTCCTCGTCCTGACCCACCGACTCAGCCCTTTTCCTTCGGCAAGACACCGAGGCCGAACGGTCCAATCCTCTCGACCGGCTCGGCCAGAACAGGAGAATAGTGGAGGCCGGGCTGTCCGTCCGTCTAGTTCCTCTTTCGACCAGTGGGCGAAAACGGGAGGGCAGTTCAGGCGGAGCTGACCGCTTGTCTTGATGATCGACTCAGCAGAAAGAGAAGAGACAACTATACCAAGCTGATCGATTGCCGAGCTGTCCGATTTTCCGAGAAATTTCGACCTAGATCGATTCTTCGGGAAATTCATAGGAGGGTTGGTTTTTCTGTACTTTTTCCGTAAAAAAAGTTTAAGAAACTATTTTCCGAATATCGCTATTTTTACGAAAATATTCGAATATGGAAATTATTTCCGATATTTAAATATTTTAGTCGTTAATTCCGCAAAATCTGGGTTTTGACCCCAACAATGTGTTTAGAGGGATGAAAAGATTTTAAATTTAAAAGAATTTGGAAATCAAAATTTTGCCAAAATGATTTTGAAAAATCAGAATTTTAATTCTTAAGAGACAAGAATCAACCTTGCTTTGATACCATGAAAATATTTAAAAAATAAAATGTAAAATTTATATGAGAATTTATGAGACTTTAAGGGCTAAGAAGAAGAAGATGAGATAAGGGAATTTTTTTTCCTCAACTGTGTTCTTTACAATGTGAGTCAATATACATTTATAGGGAAGCAAAGGAAAAAAAAACAAAAGGAATGATATGGAAATTTGTGGTCTTGGATCAATGAAGGGAGGAGTGGTCCTGGGCTTGACAACGACAACACCTAACGGTTGGGAAGGCTTAAGCCAAACCCGTGACTTCTTCTTCTTCTCAGTCCAACGGTCATATGAGAATGCTGACTTCTCCAGCTATGTTTCTAAGTCACATGTGCGCTCAGTGTTTGCTTGCTTCATAAGACAAATTGGATTCTCTCCTTCTTGAACATGTGCAAGGCGTGTAGAACAAGGATAGACGTTGCTTGCTTCTCAAAAATGATATATTTCTTGTATCACACATTTCAATAGAGACCAAAAGAGAGTTGGGATTGTTACGTTTGCGTTCTGTTGATTTGGGTTGTGTTGCTTTTGTAGAAACCATCGATTTGTAGTACTTGTGTTAGTTGGTTGTCGCTAGGGGTGGGGCAGTTTATACCTATTGGATCGTGGAGTTACGGATGGAAACGTAAACCATACAAGGTTAAGTATTGGTTTTTTCAGAGAGTATTTGAGTAAGCGATTATTCAGATAGTTAGTACAGAAAAGTAAGGAGCTTGAGGCATTCATCAAGAAGTACCAGTTGTATTCAGAGGAGTTGAGTTCATCGGAGTTTTGTCAGTGTTGGAAATAAACTACCATGAAGTGATTTAAGGAACTGTTGGTTACCAAGACATTTAGTGGAGTTCGATTGCCGTAGACTGAGAATGCATATTCCGATATGTTACCGGGAAGACGTAATGGACCAACTCTATCCAAGTAAACTTATGACCTGGGTAAGGAGTTATAAAGGGTCTAAGGAGTCAATACAACATTTGGAGATAAGAATGTATCCATGCGAAACCAATTGGATAGTTCAGAAATACTGATGATCCATGTGGATCACTTATCGGAAATCGATCGAGTCAAGGCAATTCGACTTGTTCTAGGAAGAATGTGAGCACTATAATGAAGTGTGGGGAATATATTAAGATGGGAAAATAAAGGATATGCCATGGGAATCCCAGTTGGATTGATCAGAGTCTTCGAAGGGAGCCCGGTTAATCGGGTGCGGAAGCACTTAGCTGGAGGGTCGCTGGAGTTATTTTCCTGCTTCACCTGCTTGTCCTGCTTCACCTGCTGTATGTTCTGCATCACCTGCCAGTCTGATTCACCTGCTTACGTGGTTTGACACCTCTTGAAATGCTTCAGCAGCTTGCGATGACGCACTTTCGTGGCGCTGACACATGGTGCTTCCGGAGGTGGATTGGTGTTCAGACAGCTGAGTCATGAAGACCCTCCCTTTCGGTATAAATACATTTTTTGTCATTCAGTAGACATTCAGAGCCAAATTTTCGAAACCGAAGAGACAATATGATAGTGAGAGGGAGCTAGCAACTTAGGTGCTTCGGGGAATTTAGTAAGCAGCTTAGGGCATAAAATCTTTCGGTAAGTCGTTTAAGAAAAAACATTCCTCTCTGCCTTATTTTTCCGTCCTGAATCCAAATCTGAGCTTAGAGTTTTACAAAAATGGTTGGACCATCCTAGAACAGGAATTTTTCCTAGGAGAATCGAAAATCCGACGTGAACCTTAAGGTGTTGTTTCCTTCATCCGAAAAGGTTAAAGTGAGTTATTGTTATGCTTGTTGCTTTACTGCAAAACAAGTTTGAGATATTGCTTGTTGATTGTTAGTTGGTGATTGATATGATTGGTATTATGGATTGGATTAATTGCATGATGGTCATGTGGCCTAGGTGGTTAGATATATGGAATATTTGTAGTGTGCTTAGGTATTGTTAGACAATATATGATATTGTGATGATTGATTGATGTGATGATTGATTGGTATTGCATTCTATATACTAAATATATGAGAGGGTTGAGAAAGGACATTTGACAACCCAATGTATAGTCTGGCCAGTCACACTTGAACTGGGTCAGAGCAATGATAGCACGGTGGGACGAGATCGCAGCCTAGGGCCATGTTCCACATGACGATGCGGTATCCGGGCATGCTGGTCTTTATAGGCAGCCGGATGTGTCCAGGCATGCTGATTTTTATAGGCAGCCGTATGGGTGTAGATCAGGACCATCTAATTATTTAGCCTTTGTGGCTATGATCAGTATGGGGTAAAGGAATGATTGCATGGGTGGATTGGGCAATGACAACTGTGCGATGAGGCTTTATATGAGAGTAAAGTATATATATAGGTGTTGATGGATGCATGTAATACTTGTGTGTTGATTGCTGATTGTTATTTTGGGGTTTTGGGAGATTATTGATTATACATTTAGGGGAACCAGGCTCATTTGACAAATTAGTTGCTTACGACTCAACTTGTTTTGCAGGTAACCGATAGTTAGCCCCATTTCGGCGAAGGAGCTTAGGCCAAACTGGTGTAGTATTCTACCTTTTTGCAAAGCCAAGTATGTTTATTATATAAAATGTGGCAATTTTTGGGGCCTTAGGTGTTGAAATGAAGACCCAATGAGGCACTAGTTTTAGTATTGTGCAAAGTTGGGGCGTGCAATGTTTGAGCATGCAAATTCCGGGCGGGCAAAGTTCGGGCTCAATATTATTTTCCTAAAAGTGGTTTTAGGAACATAGCTGAGACCGTGCAAAGTGCGGGCTATAAATGAAATCCGGAAATTAGTCCGTGCAAGATTGGGGCTTTGAGTCAAGAGAAGAAGAGCTTCTAGAAGCAAAAGAGAAGGAGATTCCAGCTCATTAGAGGCTTATCCACAAGTGGTCCTCACTTTTCTCCTTCTAGCAGTTTTATTATCTTCTAGTGCTTTACCTCTTTTAATCTTAGCCCGTCATCTTAAAAAGATAGGCTTGTATATTATCTTCTCTTGTTCAAAATAATTAATGGAGAAATTTCATTCTCTCTCATTTTCTTCAAACATGGTGTAGACTCTCACTCTCTCTCTCTATGTTCTTGTTTACTCTTTAAATATACCTTAAACTTCATTAAAACTCATATGGTATCAGTTTAAAGATCCTAATCTACATCTCTTCCGCCAAAAATCTCTCCTTTATTCTCTTTTATTTTCTTTCTTCAGTTCAGATCTGTATTCTTGAGTTCAGATATGTTTTTCTCTTGGTGTCTCTTGTTTGAGTTTGCTGCTGTGTTGGTTGCATGAGGTAGTTTCTGTGCTGCTGCGTTGGTTGCGTGAGATTGTTGTTGTACGTGGCTCTTGTTGTTTCAGGTTGTAAAGCAGCTTCAACTCTGTTCCACAATTTGCAGATCTGCTTGATTCCTCACTCTTTCCGGTTCAGTCACGCTTCTTGGTCCAAGATTCAGCCATTTTCTTGCTTCAAGATTCAGTCTTGCTTAAAGCTTCAGTTTTGCTTCAGCTTCAGTCTTTAGGTCAAGTCTGTCCCTTAAACCATTGACGTTTCTGATTTCAAGCCTGTTCATGGATTCAAGAATGGTGACCCCAAGACCTTTGGTGCTCTCAGTTACTCTCACCAGATATAACTATCTTCTCTGATCAAGAATTGTCAACACAGCTCTAGCTGGACGTGGCTTGTGGAGTCATGTTACTCAGGATGCAGCTCCAAAGATCAAGATTCAGCAAGCTGATGGCAAAGAAGTTAAAGTGGTGGATGAATACAAGTGGTTTCAAGAAGATCAATTTGTGCTTTCAATCCTCCAAACCTCCCTTGAAGCTTCAGTCTTGGAGGCTTATTCATACTGTGAATCCTCTAAAGAGCTTTGGGATACTCTCTTTAAGGTGTATGGCAACACTTCCAACCTCAGTAGGGTTTTTGAAGTCAAGGAAGCCATCAACAACCTTTCTCAAGAAGATATAGAGTTCACTCAACATTTTGGCAAGTACAGATCTTTGTAGGCTGAACTTGAAATGCTCCGGCCACATACTTTGGATCATACAACACTACTTGAACAACGTAGCAAGACAAGGTGTTTGGGTTGCTGCTCACGCTCAACTCCACATTTACTGAGCTTATCAAGCACGTTCTTCAATCAGCCAAGCTTTCCACACTTGAAGAAGTATGTGCTACAATTCAGAAATAATAAGGCTCTCATAGTTTGTTTGGTGCGAAAGGGGAGCTTCCTATGGCTAACAAGGCTACTACGGCTTCCCACAAAGGCGAGTCTTCCTCCAGAACCAATGTCGAGTACGGTACTGCCAATAAGGGTGTCTTCAAACCTGATAAGAAGTCTTGGAAGTGTGATCATTGCAAGAAAAAGGGTCATCTCAAGGAGCATTGCTGGATTCTTTTCCCCCACCTGAAGTCGAGCAAGTGGAAGGATGCTACAGCAAACATCTCTGAACAAGCTGGAGCAAGTGGTGATGCGCCTGTCCAAGCTATGGTTGATGCTCCCACACCGGTTCAGGACGACATTATGAGGAAGTCTGATCCTCGGGCTCAATCGGCATTGAAAAGTGAGCTTCTTTCTTCTTTCTTTATTGCCGCCTTCCTTCAAGCTCTTAAGGAGCACTCTGGTATTAAACTCGGTACCTCTTTACATGCAACAAACATTCTCAAACCATTGATTGTTGATTCAGGTGCATCTCATCATATGATAAGTTATTTGAAACTGATTGACAACATTCAACCTGTGTTAGGAGATTTAGGGATTGCAAATGGTAATAAAGTACCCATTAAAGGCAATGGAAATTTTAATTTTTTTAGTAAAGAAACCAAAGCATTGTTCATGCCTACCTTCACATCCAATTTACTTTATGATAAGAAGGCAACAACTGATTTGAATTGCAATATTACTTTTGGTCGGGGTGTGACCATGGATGGTCTTTATGTGCTGAAGGACACCCGGCTCATCCCTGCAGCACTGTATGCCTTAAATTCTTCTTTTAATAATGATCTATGTCATGCTCGTTTAGGACATCTCCACTCTAGAGCTTTGAATATTTTATTCCCTAGTTTGTCTTTTAAGAATGATGATTGTGAAGCATGTATTCTTGGCAAACATTGCAAGTCTGTTTTCACTAAATCTTTTACAATTTATGAAATCTGCTTTGATCTCATTCACTCTGATATGTTGACTGCTCCTTGTTTATCTCGTGAGAATCATAAATACTTTGTGACCTTCATAAACGAGAAATCTAAGTATAATTGGCTTACTTTATTGCAATCTAAGGATAGCATCTTAGAAGAATTTAGAAACTTTCAAACTTATGTTACTAATCATTTCAATGCCAAGATAAAGATTCTCGGGTCAGATAATGGTGGTGAGTACACAAGCAATGCATTCCAACAACACTTGACTAAGCATGAGATCATTCACAAAACCAGTTGTCCCTACACACCACACCAGAATGGAATTGCTGTAAGGAAGAACCAATATTTGATGGAAGTGGCACGCTCTATGATGTTTCACACCAACGTCCCGAAGCTGTTTTAGAGTGATGTTGTTGTTTCTGCGTGCTATCTTATCAACCGTGTTCCAACTAAGATCCTCAATGATCTCTCTCCCTTTCAGGTCCTCAATAACGATGCTCCTTCTCTTGATTACCTCAGGGTACTTGGCGGTGTGTGTTTTGTGTTGATCCAAGGAGAACAACGAACCAAGTTAGATGCCAAAAGTGTTAAAGGAATGTTCATTGGCTACTCTACTACTCAGAAAGGCTACAAGTGTGATGTTCCCGAGTTCAGAATAGTGATGGTGTCTCGTGATGTTAAGTTTGTGGAGACTAAGGGATACTATGATGAGAAGAGCTGGGAAAACCTTCCTGATTTTTCTGTCGCACCATCTGACCGAGCTACAAATCTCCGCATTCTTCTAGACAGTCTTGGCATTACTTCCCCACAGCCTCCACCGGCTTCTACAGCAAGGCAGGTTCCATCTAGTCCTCCCACTCCACCTGTGAATACGCAGTCTGAGATGCCGGTTTCCCTTGATCCTGAGGGCGGCACACAAGATGTAGAACATAATACTTCTACACCACTTGCACATGATCAAGGCAAACCATCTCAACCAGCTGAATAAGAGACTGAACAACCCACTCCGGTTCAAGAGGAAACAGTGGAACTAAGGAGAATGATAAGACTGAGAAAGGATCCATCACGAAGAGTCTACTACAATGCACAAGCGGTTGCCCATCCAGTTCAAGCGGTTTGTTTTTTTTCTCACTTCCCAGTGGAGCACCAAGCTTTCATCAGCAGTTTAGATCAGTCCATACAAGTTCCAAGAAGCTATGAAGAAGCCAAGGAGCATAAGGTGTGGAGANTGAGTACACAAGCAATGCATTCCAACAACACTTGACTAAGCATGAGATCATTCACAAAACCAGTTGTCCCTACACACCACACCAGAATGGAATTGCTGTAAGGAAGAACCAATATTTGATGGAAGTGGCACGCTCTATGATGTTTCACACCAACGTCCCGAAGCTGTTTTAGAGTGATGTTGTTGTTTCTGCGTGCTATCTTATCAACCGTGTTCCAACTAAGATCCTCAATGATCTCTCTCCCTTTCAGGTCCTCAATAACGATGCTCCTTCTCTTGATTACCTCAGGGTACTTGGCGGTGTGTGTTTTGTGTTGATCCAAGGAGAACAACGAACCAAGTTAGATGCCAAAAGTGTTAAAGGAATGTTCATTGGCTACTCTACTACTCAGAAAGGCTACAAGTGTGATGTTCCCGAGTTCAGAATAGTGATGGTGTCTCGTGATGTTAAGTTTGTGGAGACTAAGGGATACTATGATGAGAAGAGCTGGGAAAACCTTCCTGATTTTTCTGTCGCACCATCTGACCGAGCTACAAATCTCCGCATTCTTCTAGACAGTCTTGGCATTACTTCCCCACAGCCTCCACCGGCTTCTACAGCAAGGCAGGTTCCATCTAGTCCTCCCACTCCACCTGTGAATACGCAGTCTGAGATGCCGGTTTCCCTTGATCCTGAGGGCGGCACACAAGATGTAGAACATAATACTTCTACACCACTTGCACATGATCAAGGCAAACCATCTCAACCAGCTGAATAAGAGACTGAACAACCCACTCCGGTTCAAGAGGAAACAGTGGAACTAAGGAGAATGATAAGACTGAGAAAGGATCCATCACGAAGAGTCTACTACAATGCACAAGCGGTTGCCCATCCAGTTCAAGCGGTTTGTTTTTTTTCTCACTTCCCAGTGGAGCACCAAGCTTTCATCAGCAGTTTAGATCAGTCCATACAAGTTCCAAGAAGCTATGAAGAAGCCAAGGAGCATAAGGTGTGGAGAGATGCTGTTGGTGAGGAGAAATGTGCTATGGAAAGAAATCATACATATGATGAAGCAGATTTACCAAAGGGAAAGAAGGCAGTTAGCTCAAAGTGGGTGTACACTGTAAGTAAAAGAGAAATGGGGACACTGAAAGATACAAGGCAAGAATTGTTGTAAGAGGGTATACACAAGTCTATGGAGAAGACTATGTTGATACATTTGCTCCAGTGGCTAAGCTTCATACAGTAAGAGTAATTCTCTCCTTGGCTACTAATCTTGAGTGGGAGCTTTACCAAATGGATGTTAAGAATGCATTTCTACTAGAAGAATTAGAGGAAGAAGTTTACATGAACCTCCTCCAGGCCTTAAAGAAACAGTGACTCTGGGGAAAGTTCTGAGATTGAGAAAGGCCATCTATGGATTGAAGTAATCACCAAGAGCATGGTACCACAAGCTGAATATGACCTTGAGAGACAAAGGATTCAGAAGATCCGAGGTTGAAACTTTGTTCACGCTACCTAGCCAGGAAGGTATTGTTGTTGCTCTCATCTATGTAGATGATATTATCATCTCAGGTGACAACAAGGCAGGTATTCAAGCTACTAAAGAGTATTTGAAATCTGTTTTTGATATAAAAGATTTGGGTGAACTAAATTACTTCTTAGGGATTGAGATATGTGGTTCTAAAGAAGGACTGTTCTTACCTTTGAGGAAGTACACACTTGATTTGTTGACTGAAACAGGAACTCTTGGTGGAAAGGCTGCTAAGACACCTCTAGAGGATGGCTACAAAGTCATCAAAGAGGGGGAGATAGATGGACAACCTCACGCCAATGTCAACGAGTATAGAAGACTGGTTGGTAAGCTCATTTACTTGACTATCACGAGACGTGATATATGTTTTGCTGTGAATCAGGTCAGCCAACATATGCAAGAGCCAAACATACATCATTAGAACATGGTGAAGAAGATACTTCAGTATCTAAACAATGCACCAGGCCAAGGAGTATTGATGGGTTGCAATGGAAGTGCTGAGATAGTTGGGTACTGTGATGCGGATTGGACAGGAGACAAAGAGGATAGAAGATCCACCACCGGTTACTGTACGTTCATTGAAGGCAATCTTGTTACTTGGAAGAGCAAGAAGCAGAAGGTTGTTGCATGTTCTAGTGCCTAGTTAGAATATAGAGCTATGAGGAAGCTTACCAACGAGTTGATTTGGCTCAAGGCGATTTTGAAGGACTTAGGAATTAAATCAAATGATTCTATCACCATGCATTGTGACAATCAAGCAGCCATCCACATTGCTTCAAACTCGGTGTTCCATGAAAGAACCAAGCACATTGAAGTTGACTGTCATAAAGTTAGACAAATGATGGAGAAGGGTGTGATTCTTCCTTGCTACACTCGGAGTGAAGATCAGCTTGCAGACATCTTCACCAATGCTTCTTCAAAGGCGCTATGTGAGTCCATTCATCCCCGACTTGGACTCGTTGATCTGTCTAGTGTTTGAGTCCCGTAGCCATGAAATCTATACTCTTTTTCCCTCATCAAGGTTTTGTCCCACGTGGTTTTCCTTGGTGAGGTTTTTAACGAGGTATGCCTTCATGGTTCCAAGCTTGATCTTCAGATCTGTGCGGTCAAGCTTGAGGGGGAGTGTTGAAATGAAGACCCAATGAGGCACTAGTTTCAGTATTTTGCAGATTTTGGGCGTGTAAAGTTCGGGCGTGTAAAGTCCGGGCGTGCAAAGTTCGGGCTCAACATTAGTTTCCTAAAAGTGGTTTTAGGAACATATATGAGACCGTGCAAAGTGCGGGCTAAAGATGACTTCCGGAAATTAGTCCGTTCAAGGTTGGGGCTTTCAGTCAAGAGAAGAAGAGCTTCTAAAAGCAAAAGAGAAGGAGATTCCAGCTCATACAGCCGTTATCCACAAGTGGTCCTCACTTTTCTCCTTCTAGCTGTTTTATTGTCCTATAGTGCTTTATCTCTTTTCATCTTAGTCCTCAATCTTAAAAAGACAGGCTTGTATATTATCTTCTCTTCTAAGCTCAAAATAATTAATGGAGAAATTTCATTATCTCACATTTTCTTCAAACATGGCATAGACTCTCACTCTCTCTCTCTTTATGTTCTTGTTTACTCTTGAAATCTACCTTAAACTTCATTAAAACTCATATTAGGCTCATGTGAAAATGTTTACGATGTTTTTGTAACAGATGGAAGTTAACTTAAGCTTATGTATAAAAGATGTTTATAAAAATGTTTTTGTGTGTGTGGGTTTCATTTGTTACTTGGTCTTGGTCTGGGACATACTAACTATTGAATGTGATCCGGGTTGGCTGGCTTAGGGTTACAATCAATAGGGATGCTTGCTCTTATGTTTAGCCTAGGGATCTAGAATGTGTTTCAGGAACTTCGAGTTAAATGTTTGAGTATGTGTCAGTTGCATCTTTTGTCTGGTTCGGGTTAAGTGATTGGTCGTACATGTTCTTTTTTTTATTGTTGCACGGCTGATTTATTTAATTTTGACCTAGACCAGATCAGGGGTGTTACAGGATGTGTCTCAGCTGGAGTTCCTTCATGCAGCACGCTTCGTTGATCATGCCCTGCGCATGGAGTTGTTAGAGGTGCCACCTCGAGATCTCCTGCCTCTGCAGCTGAGGCCGAGCCAGCTGATGATAATTGCACTGCTCTCCCTGATTTCCCAGAGCTGCCAGACATCCCGAACCCTGACCATTTCAAGAAGTGGTTGATGGCAGCTCTCACTTGTATTTGGCGTCATATAAACTGTTCACGACGTACACACACTCGCTCTCCACCGCCACCACCAGTCCGCAGCCTAGTTTATGAGGAGGATGAGGATCAGGAGATGGATATTGATGATGAGCACCGTTCTCCTTCGGTCTGACCTTCCTGTTTCTTCGTTTGTACTTGTTTCATTTCATTTCTTTTCCCTTTATGTACTTGAGTCAGTTTTTCTGTTTTTCATTTGAGTCAATTTGTCAGTTGCTTTGTTGGAACTTGATGTGAGTTTTAAGATTTAATGTGCTTTTGCATTTGATTTGTGTTTGAGTGTTTGGCAGAACTGACATAGAGCGATTTGTGTGAAATTTTCTTGTTTGGCCTCAAATTCTTATGTCACTACTTGACTTTCGATCACCACGCCTTGAATCGGTCAATGTCATACGTGCATCGGCCGATGCAAGGGCGATGCACAGGTAAGTTATTCATATCTCTAGCATTCACCGAGTTTTCACCATTCTTTTCACTGAGAACAGGCTAGGTAACACTGAGACAGTGTTATTCAAGTCTGGGGGAGGTAGTTGCTGACATTGTGTTTGTTTTTGGTGTTTTGATTCAGCATCACAGAGCCAGGAATAATATTACAAAAGCATGGAAATTGGGTTGAAAATGCAGAAGGAATGGTGCGACATAGTATTTTCAGGAGCTTTTCACCACCTCCAATCTGTCAAACTTTGATGAAACTCTACGGTACGTTGTCGAGCAAGTGTCAGAGGATACAAATCGATCCCTTACTTGCCCACCAATGTACCTAGAGATTAAAGAGGCAATCAAGACGATAAATCCGGCTAAAGCTCCAGGATCGGATGGTATGACCAGTTTATTCTACCAACGATTCTGGGATAGTAAAAGAATTCTTTAACACTGAGGTCTTTGATGTCTGGCTGAATGATATGAACATTTGTTTGATCCCCAAGACAGAGCGTCCTAGAGAGATGACCGAATTTAGACCAATCAACCTCTGTAATGTGAGCTATAAGATTATCTCTAAGATCCTGAGATGACGCCTTAAAGGCCATCTACCGACCTTGATTTTGAAAACACAATCAGCTTTTGTGCCTAGATGTTTGATATCTGATAATATTTTTATCGTCCAGGAGATCTTCCACGCACTCCGTACAAATCCAATATGCAAAGCAATGTCTGTAGCCATAAAGACGGATATGAGAAAAGCTTACGACCTAGTGGAGTGGGATTTTTTGGATGTACTGATGCTAAAAATTGGATTTGCTGAAAAATGGATATCCTGGATCAAGTGGTGCATTTCCTCTGTCTCTTACCAGGTACTGGTTAACGGGAACCAAAAGGCAACATAACTCTTACGACGGGTCTGAGACAAGGAGTCCCGCTGTTCCCATTCCCGTTTATTATCATGACGGAGGCCCTTATCTCACAGTTGAGAGGCGCAAAGGCAGAGCTAGGTAGAATTACAGGGCTTAAGATAGTCCAAGATAGTCCCCCAGTATCCCACCTGAAAATTATATTTTTCTGTAAATCTGATATCACGCAACGTGCTGTGTTGATGAATATAATCGATGCATATGGGAAAGCATTGGGCCAGCAGCTCAGTACATCGAAATCATCAGTGTTTCTTTGGAGTACAGTAGAGCAGACGAGGAAATAGGAAATTTAAAAGATGCATAGGTATCCATAAAGAAGGAGGGATGGGTATGCATCTAGGTCTACCTGAAAATATTTGCGGGTCAAAACGACATGTCTTTTCTTTCATTAGGGACAGGCTGAATGGACGGATAAATTTCTGGAATCCAAAAATCTTAACAAAGGGAGGAAACGAAGTCCTTATCAAGTCAGTGGCTTAAGCTCTACCAACATATGTTATGTCATATTTCCTTCTTTCCCAAGAAATTCTAGATAATCTCAAAGGAGAAATAGCTAAATTCTGGTAGAGTACCAAGCAAAAAAAACTGAGGGCTGCATTGGATTACCTGGGATAAAATCTGCATCCCCATGGAGGGAGGTGGACTAGTCTTTCGTGATCTCAAAAAAAATAATCTCGCATAACTTGCAAAGCAACTATGGCGTCTGCTTTACTATCCAAACTCTCCCCTCGCACGTGTCCTCAAAGGCTGATATTATCGATTCTCAAATCCGATTAATGTGAGTACATCAAATACCCCATCATATGAGTGGGGGAGCATGTTGGCAGTACAGAACCTCCTGCGAGAGGGACTCCAGAAAACCATTGGGTCAGGATATAATACAGTGTGTGGTTTGATCCTTGTATCCCACTGGTTCCGCCTAGATCAGCGAAGTATTGTGTGGTCAATAAAGATCCAAACAAGTATGTGGATTCTCTTATTAATCAAAAAACTAGAGAATGGTGAACTGATATCCTACAATCTATTTGTGATCCTGAAAATATCCCCCTAATACGGAGTATACGACCAAGCCGTTTTTTGAAGCCAGACGGATATTTGTGGGTACATACAAAGTCTGGATTATATACGGTAAAACCGGATATGAACTTGCTATGAAAAATAAAAGAAGATTCTGGGGACAAGCAAGTTCTTGAACCAAGTATAACTTCTTTAATAAGCAAGATGTAGTCTCTAAAAGCTCCAAGAAAGATTAAGCACTTTCTATGGCAAGGACTGACGGGATGCCTAGTGGCTTGCAGTAGATTGGCCAACAGACACTGTGGGAATGATAGATCGTGTTCACGGTGTGGCTATGCTGAGCAGGACATAAACCACCTCCTGTTCATATGCCCACCGACACTGCACACATGGGCTCTCTCGGTCATCCCAACATCTTCGAGGTTTTCTCGAATAATTCCCTTTATGGGAATTTTGACTTTTTGCTATCCTGTGCTAAAAAGAAAGAGTACCAGATAAAATCATTGCATGCTTCCCATGGATCCTTTGGTATATATGGAAAGCACGGAATGAAAAAAATGTTCAAGGACAAAGATATTACGCTCCTAGATACCCTTCATACAACAGTTCAGGAAGCAGAGATTTGGGCTGTTACCCAAGTGGTAAACGAAGCTAGTGAAGAATCGCAAGTACCACCTCCACATGAGCAACCAGAGTGTGTTGAGTCTCACTTTTTAAAATGTCAAGTGGATGCATCTTGGGCATTTAAACAACAATTCTTTGGTGGGGGAATGATATCAGAGCTGGATATAGGCTCGCGACTATATGGCGCCCTTGGGGAGTACCAAGTTGTAACGATCCAAATCTTTAAATCAGTCCATTTCTTTTTAATTATTATTTTTAACCCGGTTTAAGTCCAAAAATAAATTAAAGTCTAAAACCTTCTTTTTAATTTTGTCCCACATTGAAAATCTCTAACTTTTTCCTCCTTCTTCCTTTCCTATATAAAGAACTCAATCCCTTCTCTTTTTCTTCACCAAGACAGAGCAGTGTTTTGCCCAATGGCCGGTTGTTGTTGAATTATCCGACGACCAGCCACTGGTGAA
>KE156017.1:3251-20456 GCA_000411075.1 Sisymbrium irio
GTGCTGTCCTTGTGCTACTGGTACCGAAGAAAGATGGTAGCTGGAGAATGTGTGTGGACTGCCGGGCCATCAATAACATAACAGTTAAGTACCGCCATCCCATTCCTAGATTAGATGATATGCTAGATGAACTTCATGGTTCTTGTGTATTTTCTAAAATAGATCTTAAGAGTGGATATCATCAAATTAGGATGAAGGAAGGGATGAATGGAAAACTGCGTTTAAGACAAAACATGGTTTGTATGAATGGCTTGTCATGCCAATTGGTTTGACTAATGCTCCAAGTACTTTTATGAGATTAATGAACCATGTGCTTAGATCATTCATAGGATTCTTTGTGGTAGTGTATTTTGATGATATCCTGATCTATAGCAAGTCATTAGAAGAGCATGCACAACATTTGGTCAGTACTCTCACGAACCTGCGTTCGTCTGTTCTTTTTCCCCGCTCCACGGGGAGAATTTTTCATCTCTTCTTCGGTCAGTACTCTCACGTCTTCTTCCTCATCGGTTTCACATTCGGCTTGTCCGGCATTGGCTCAATCTTCGTCTCCAGCTTCGGTTAACGGTTGCCCGTCAGCACCTCGGCCAGCAGGCCGCTTATTGTTAAGAGGTGGTGGCCCCATCGGATTGAGCCTTGCGCCAATGGGCGTTTCGTCTCCAGTGACCGTTTCTGAAAAGGTGAGGCTCCTCCTGCCAAGTCGTGCTCCCCTTTTCGGTGGTGCCTTCCCTTGTGCATTTCCTTCTTTGATCGCCTCCAGCTCATTGGTCACCGAGTTGGTCAATTTCTCCTGCTCTGTCTGGTGCTCCAGAAGAGCGGCCAGCTTGCCTTCAGTTCCTTTATCTTAGCCACCGCGTCTTCCTGAGCGGTTCTTGCTCCAGCTTGGTTCACTGCTCCTGCTTGGTTCTCTGCTCCTATGCTTCCTTCTTCTCCAGACATTGTCTTCCTTGGTTCCTTTTGTCCTTAAAGTGTTAGATATTTCTCGTCCCCACAGACGGCGCCAAACTGTGAGAGACGAAACTCGTACAATCAAAACTTATAAAATATAGGGGCTCGGAAATCTATTAAACAAGAACTCAAGGACCAAGATTGCAAATAGTTGACTTTATTGATATTATTTGAAAATACAAAGGAATCCGTATAAGCTTTAAAAGTCTTACAATACGCGTCTAAGTATGCAGAATGAGATGACTAAAACGTCTTGGGGGTGTTGACAGAAGCTGCTACCGATGTGGGACTTCGCTTAACTCCTTATTTTTCCGACTTAAATGTTTTAATAGGCTTTGGCTCGGTTCGCGTCCGTCTTCTTCAGCACGTCGCCATTTAGTCTTTCCTGAACCAGCTCGTTTTTGGTCCAGTCTGATTTAAGTAACTTATGATCGCCAATTCGCTCCGGTCCAATTTTGTAAGTTTATGAACAGTATGTGAACAGTATCCCGAAGAGGAAAAATGGCGAAATGATCAGAAAACATGCCGGTTCAGTCTAGACTTGGCCTGGAAGCATTCAAAGGAGCCTGATCACCGTTAAATGTTGAATTTTGAAGTTTTAAAGATTTCTGGTCGCCATTTTCTCTAAGGAATGTGAAATGGCGACCAGAAATAAGTTTTGGCATTTTTGGTCGCCATTTTCTCTAAGGAAGACGAAATGGCGACCAGAAAATGTGTCTTGGTAGTTTTTAATCGCTATTTTCTCTAAGGAAGATGAAATGGCGACCAGAAAAAGTGTCTTGGTCTTTTTTGGTCGCCTTTTTCTCTAAAGAAGATGAAATGGCGACCAGATAATGTGTCTTGGTAGTTTTTCGTCGTCATTTCTCTAAGGAAGATGAGATCTTAATCTCAGTCATTTACCGTATTTGAGATTTTAATCTCAGTCGTTTACCGTATAATAGGTTGTATGTGTTCTTTCATTCTTATTGCATTAACTAAGTTATTCGATTTTCAGTCAATAAACACAAGATTTATGATATTTTTGGTAATGCTAAATCCTGTATATTGGTTAGATTGCGAGATCAATTTTCAACAAGTATATGATTGACCTTGAATCTATTGTCTCTATTTTTTTAACAGGGTTCTTACATGCAACAATAGCATCAGTTTATCTCCACTTTGCAAGAATTTTCAGGTTTTATTCATGATCTCATATTCTGATTTTAATTGTTGCAAAAATGAGATTATTTGACTGATACTGAAATATCGTTGGTGGTTGATTCTTTGCATAGCCAACAAACTCATTGATGGTTGATTTGAACAAGTTTTTTTATTTTCATTATTTTAGGGATGGATTTAGAGTTGCCGAAAATAATATATGGGAAAGGAACTGAACCACAAATGAAGAAGATTAGAAATTACTGCAAAATGACAAGTTGAGTACAATCAAGTGAAGAGGGACCCGGTTTTTGCTCACATAATCACAATTTGGAAAATTGTCTCAAGTTTTCAGCAAAACTGATACACAGTTTCTTGTGTAGGCAGTTAGTTACCTAGAAGCGATAAGAAGTATTATTTGCCTCTGCTAGAAGACCTCTACATTTCTCCTTGCAAGAATTTCATGTTGTTACTGGACTCGACTGCACAGAAACTCGAAACTGTGAAGTTAAGAAGTGGGTAGATGATGGGGATTTCTGGGGTCATTTGCTAAGGACTCAGGGTAAGATTAGCATTAAGACAATTATAAAGAAGCACATAGAGGATCTAGGAACTGGACGCACGTGGACAGGAAGAGGTTAGTGTATCAATGTGTTATTTGTGGTTTGCTGATGACAAAGGATGAGAAGGTATGGATCCCTGAAAAGCACCTCAAATTGCTTGTGGATTTAGATAAGCTATGGTTGTATCCCTGGGGTTTGCACACTTTTGACTATATAGTGGAGTCGATTAAAAAGGCTAGGGTGAAATTGGATAAGCCGGATAACTATATAGTGGAAGGATTCTCCTATGCACTTCAGATATGGACCATGGAATCTATTCCGGACTTCGGAGTCATGTTGGGGAAAAAGCTGAGTGAAGAAGAGGTGGTGAGTAAAAGATGTTCTAACTGGAAAGGAGCTGCAAAGGTGTCATACGCAAAGATTATTCACCTGGAGAACACTTTTGGATCAGAGGTAAGTAGTTTATTAGGAAACAGTTATTTCTTGTTTAAACTTCGATTTCTTTTGACATTTTGGTTTTTAGTTTTGTTGTAGGGTGTTCTCTATCCATACATCTCTGTCAGTGGGAATTTTGATGTTAACGAATCATTATAGTTTATAAAGAACCTTAAAAAGAAAGTTGAAAGGGTGGATTGGTTGAACTCGCTCATCAGAGGGGATAATTCGTGGAGGTCAAGAAGCTGCTACAACTCATGGCAAGTTCAAGAAGCTGGTACATGAGACCCTCATGGATATATTTCCGACTACGAAGATGTAGACATAGAGGATGAGATTGCTGATAATGTTGACGACTATATCACTCCTACTACAGCAGATATATCAGCACCTGGTTTGAGTATGGGTCTTAAAAGGCATACTGATCATGGTGCTCAGTCGCGGAAGCAAAAGTTGTTGTGTCAAATATCAGCTGCAAATCTGGGGGTTGTTAACGAAGGCTTGAAAAGTTTTATTCAAGGTCTGTTCACGGCTGGTTCACTTATAGAGGAGAAGTTTGACTCTATGCTTGAAAAATTAGAGAATAAGATTGACAAACTGGAGGATATAGTCATTACTTCTACATTTGCTTGTACATCCAAGAAGTGAATCATCCCTCTCTTCATGAGTCAGAACCAAAATGAACGGTAGATGATTCGAAGGCGACATAAATCGGAGACAAAACTCACAGAAAAGGAAAGGTAAACAAGGGAAAAAACTCTAACTCGTGATCTCTATCAGAATTGTCTTTGAAACATGTGTGTTTGTAACATTTGCGTAACTGTTTGACTCTTAACTCTTGATTTCTATGTTTGTTTTAAAATTATGTATGACTCTTTCTGTGTTTCGAAGTTGTTTAACTACTATAAGATGTTATCTATTAGTTATTTTGATTACCCATTGGTATTCGTCTCACAAGCAGCATTACAAAAACTGCAAGATTGGTCGATGTCACTGAAGTATTTTCCCCTACTTTCAGTATTTTCCATTTGTATAGACAAACATTATCTACAATTAATACATTGTCTTAGTTTTGTTTCATATTTCAGGAATATTCAAATTGGTCCAGCTGTTTTCAGTCATAAACTAGCGCCACATATATTGGGACCCACGAAATGGCTTCATAACGAGGTAACAAATGCACTTTGACATTTTCTTTTCGAACATAAAACATCAAAATTATACAACAGTACAATATTGACACTCATATGTTTATATAAGTTAATTGATGTCCTTTTGTACTTAATTCAGGAAAAAACTTCTAAGCATTAGTGGAATGAAAAGCGTGTGGGTTTCATGATCTGCATATTCAGTGTTCAAATTCGAGGGGCATATCGGACTTTTATTGCCGACAAGAGGAAATACAAATTGTTAGAATTACTATTAGCTTATGGAAGAGGTGAGCTTCCCTCTCACGGAAGGCAAAAAAAGTATGGGATGTGGGAGGTTATAGACATTGAATGAGTCGAAGAATTTGGTTTTTGTTCACTTGGAAACTTTTGCATTAAGCTGACACTGACTTATTAGCTGGTGTTGGCATGATTAGAATCTAAGTATGTTGTTTGATATGTACAATCATCTTTGAGTTTTTGTTTCGTCTACACGCACATGTTTAGCGATTGCTGAATTTGATAAATCGAATGATAAAAAAGTTTAACAAGAGAACATAATTTTAGTGCAGGAAACAATCATCCCAAGGAAGCAATATAAAGCAGGAAAGAGTTCATATGATCACATAAACTTATGCAAACAAACAATCATTACGGAAAAAAAACAACTTGAGATGGAACTTATTATCCTTCTCTGATCCAAGAGTCACAATTTCCTCATAAATTAACCTTTCAAGATCCAATTTCAAGCCTTAAACGAGCTTGTAAAGAAGCTTGACTTGATATGATTGAAAAGCGAAATCATTTGTTGTTGGAAGCCAGTTCAAAAACATAATCATATAAAAATGATAAAGATCCTTAGAAAAATGTCCAAGAGTCAATGCATAATATGTTCGAGACGAGCCATCTGATAAAACCTGAGCTACATCATCCAAATCTAACCCATCATCCTCAGTAACTTCTTCCTCACTAAGATTCTCTAACTGAAGCAATTCATTGATTAGTTGTGGACTCAGCTCATAAAGGCTGTTTCGCACGAAGTACTTGATAAAAATTATCTAGATTTTTCTCTTTAGGAAGCTGAGAATAAAACTATCTAATCACATCTGGAATGAACTATGAAAGACTTTTCACAGATTTTTCAAGTTGTTACTTTCAATGATCTCCTTCAAACTAGTCCATGTGCACTTGAGTCACCAAAATTCATCATTTTATCTACTATCAAAAAGTGGTCTTTGAATAACTTGTACCTTCTCTTAGCAGCCTCAGTGGACAGCCAAGCAATTGTTCCATCGGATTGAGTACCATCTGTGTCGGAAGCTTCAGACTTTTTCCTCTTCTCACTTACAAGACACAGATCTACATGTGGTGATCGTCGCTTCAAAACTCCTTCAGAATCCTCTTGATTTAAAGCCGGATCTGACCCGGTGCAAACAGAAGAATCAGAATCTCGAAGTGGTTATCTGGGAATATGCATGGCACGCGTGAACACTATCTTCAAGAAGTGTTAGATTATTTTTAGAAAGTGTCTGAGATGAGTGAGTAAGAAACGGTCGAAGAGGATGAAGTGATTTAAAATGACATAAGAATATTTGACTCTTATTTATTATTATATCTTAGTAAACAAATACTGAATGAAAACTACAGCATAACTGGTCCATTCATTCCCATGAAAGCCCAAACGTGCTCGTGCTTTTTTTGATTCCAGATTGCCTTTTTAATTCTTTAAGTTTGGAGAAGATAATTGATTAATATGATTGCGATTGTTCACTCGCGTCGAAGCTCATTTTGTAACACTGTAAAGTTTCACATACTCCTACAAAATTTATCTACCCAAAAATATAAGGTTCATATTATAAATGCTTTCGTTCGTAGCCAAAATAGACCATAAAAAAACCATTGCTTGAACACATTGTTTGAACTAAGTGTCTGATAAAACCAAATGAAAAAAAAATATATATATATATATAACAATAAACAAAAATCATATTTTGCTATATCACATGTCGCCCTGTTATGACATGAATGTCCACATCGGCGGTACTTTGAAATCTTACGTTGTTTTTCACTTTGTGAAGAGTGTATCTTGTCTTCAACAGATTATAATCTTCGTTTTATTCACCTTCTTGCAGCTCTGCGTGTTTCAAGTGGTACAACTTGAGCTAGTTTGACATGTTCTGGGACGCGCCATGCATCTTCCGGAACATCAATGGGATTAATCCATTCTTCATATGCCTCTCTCCATATAGCAGTGGTGTACTTTTCATCAAAGAGAGAGTGTGGATCCCACCTCAATGAATAACCTGCTTTAATGGTGTGTATGCAAGGAATTTTCAATAAGTCATACTTTTCACATGAGCAGGTTCGTCTGGCCAAATCAACAAGGCAGTCATAAGTATCACCCTTAACAAAAAATCTGTAATCATTAACCAGATAAACCTTAATTTTTTTACCCTTCTTAATTCTTCTATCAATCTTCTTCTCCACTTCAATGGGTAATTGTTGAGTGTGCTTTTCCCTTAGCTTTTTGCGCTCATAAAACCATCAGGTCACCATTTCTCAGATGCTATCTGACATAGTAATTACTGGATACTCTATAGGTGATCACAAGGCAGAATTAATCCATTCCGCATGATTGGTGGTTCTAATGTCGTACTGGTACACATGAAATCGACAGCGATCCCATTTTGTAATATCAGCATGTAGAAGATATTTTCCAATCTATGACTAATATTGCAAAATTGAGTGAACAAACTCTGAAATTCGGTAATCATGTATCCTTTTGAAGCCTTCTCAACCAAGAAAGCCACACCCCTGTCCTTGAAATATGTGACAACATTGGTCAACAAATGGCGAATACAAATTCCATGGCTAGCTTGGGGGAAAAATTGCTCCAGCATTTTACCAATTGAGACATGTCTATCTGACACAA
Source organism: Sisymbrium irio (assembly GCA_000411075.1). NCBI lineage: Eukaryota > Viridiplantae > Streptophyta > Magnoliopsida > Brassicales > Brassicaceae > Sisymbrium > Sisymbrium irio. The sequence continues at coordinate 10,415 of KE156017.1, forward strand.
ATGCCAAACGACACTCACCAACAATAACAACCTTTAGTTGTCTCAGAAACCACTTCAACGACATATCATCCTCTGAATCAACAATCCAAAATATGATTGGATACAAATTGGAGTTCTCATCCAAAGATGTAGCAACTAGTAGAACTCCTTTGTACTTGCTCTTTAAAAATGTACCATCAACAACAATGATCCGTCAAATGGTTTTGTAGAAATCTCTAACAGATTGACTAAATGCAAGGAATATATATTTGAATATACCATCAGAATTGGTTTTATGATAAGTATGCGTACCAGGATTCGCTTATTTGAGCATGTGCAAGTATTTCAGTATTTTACCATAACTTTGCTCTAGTATACCTCTAACACCAGCAACTGCATACGCACGTGAATCCCAGACTAGTGAATAAGATATCTCGCACCCATAGTTTGTACGCATCATTTGTCTGATATCATTTGGTCTAGGCCCTTCATTAACACCTTCATACTTATGCATAATCAGATCACCAATTTTTTTTGCTGAGGCTGTCTTACCAAATTCATTTTGGCTTGAAGGATAAAATGTATGGTCTGGCACATACTTTTTTTCAACTAAATATGTAGATCCCTCTAAACAGACAGCTCGTACACCCCAATTGCCACTATTTTGTGCACATCGAATAATCCACTTCTAGGTATCAGATTTTATTACCATGTAGTCAAAAAGATGCTGCATTGCACAGATTTACATAGTAGGTTTCAAAAAGTTTTTACTTCTGAAGTGTTGCTTCTTCTTTATAGCTTTCACCAAAGAGAATTAGACTGTTTTAACATATTTTCCTCCGTCTTCTGACAATAAAATATCATCACCATCACCAACATCAACCTTAATGTCAGAGAGATTGCTTTTGAAGTACTCTTTGTTTCCATTGGCTGTCACAAATTTGAAGTGCCTATTCTTTCCATTGTTAGTCACAATTTCTTTACCTTTTTCACCCGATCTTTCTACACCTTCTACATGAATTGAATTTGCTGGTGGCTCTTCATTTAAATTAAATTTAAACAAGTCTTTTACACATAACTGAATCGATGGATGACTCCTTGCATAGCGAACTAATTTTTTGACTTGACAGTCAGTTGCAATTATTATTGGGAGAGATTCTTTGTTATTGATCAACTCACTATGTAAGTAGCTAAACTCGAGATCAACACTGTTATTTTCAACTCCAAACTCCTCTGAAACCATCATCTGTAGATTTTAAAAAGTATCATTAGATTCCAAAGAAAGCAAACAACTTCCTTTTTCACATTAAAAGTTAAGATACGAATTAACCAACATAGGTGATATTAACAAATTTTTGAACACCGTAAAGGAAAACAAACATATACATGCCAGGCAAACAAAGAAACAATTTACATAATCAACGTATATTCGATAGCAGTATATATACCACATAAACTGATTTGTTTGACCATGTTATATATTTATAAAACGTATAAAGCTACGAAAACACTCTTGCATGAATCCAAAGACACACATAGTCTATGCAGCATAACACACAAAATACTGCAATGCAAACGGGTGATTAAATAAAAGATCAAAGATAAAAATAGAATAGCACAAATAAATCCTTAAGATTGAGTTCAATGAATATCATAAAGAATAACAAGAACGCAGTTAAAAACGCAACACCAAATAACAAATAAAAAGCTAAGAAAATTCAAAAACAAAAACAAAATCTCAATATAACAGTGTCTTGGAACTTCACGATGCCGCATCGCTCTCTTTTAGCTTATCAGCAACTGCAATATCCACATTGGTCTTTCGCTTTTTTGTAGCAGAACCTTGATCTACAGTGCTGACGCTAGAACCGTCAATAGAATGGTCTTCAGAAGAAGATGTTGTGGAATGAAGCTGAGTATCGTCAATATCACTTTCACCAACAACCCTTAAAATCGGTGCATTTAGAGTAGAGAATTGGTTACGGTGCATCGTCATTCGTGAACCTATCAACGATATAAGACTTTTTCGTTCTGCTAAGATTGTCATCCGTCACGCTAATCATGAAAAGCATATCTTTTCCCTTGAATTCCCACAAAGCATCAGGGAAACCATGCGATGATTTCTACGCAATAACAATTCAAGACATCAATCAAAACAGAATGAATAAGAGGATCATTCACCTAACAATACCAAAGATTAGTTGTTACGATATAAAATTGTACACAACAGTTAGACATAACCTCGCTAATGGACTCATACAACTCCTATGCGGTTTTCCGGAACATTTTTGTTGCCAACTTGTCAAATATCACAAAAATTGCTGATTCTCCAGTGTCATCACCAACACTGATATTTAGAAAGTATCTATGCAATGTGAAACACAGACAAAAACCGAAAAATTTTAGTACTGAATCTAGGCAGTATCTAATGATCAATGAAAATTTTCTATTACCGAGCAACTACTTCCGAAACATCGATTCTACAGACTACACATTTCCACAACGAGTGACCCGAATCATCAACCTTCTCGGGATACGGATACACTTTTTATCACACGACTTGCAAGTTATCTAATACCAATTATTGGCACTTCCAATGTCGACGACTCTTGCAATCGTAGTAAACTTACCAACTTAAATCACAGAACATCCATCATACATAATACAATAAAAACATCAAATAAGGATTCCACCAATTCTAGAACAATAAATCTACCTTGTCATCATTTCTGATCTAAGCTAATGTCTTGCGTGGATAGTGCAACCCAAAAAATTCATCATACAATACTTCATAGGAATCCTCAGAATGTCCATCATCAGTAAGCTTAAGAACATACTTGTGATCCGACAACATATATCAAACAATAATTATACATTCAAAATTCACAACTACATAAACCGGATATACAAATAAAATACACGGTTTTGCAAGTTTAAGCCAAAGACATACTTCGATTTAAAAAGCTCCACCATGTCATCTTTCGGATCCAAAATTATTTTGGACGTATTGAATGTATTACAGATCGTCAGAATATCTAATGTAACCAAAACATTAGGATAACCATAAGAACAACAGGAAAATCTGCAGACCTAATAAGAAGATATTAACATAAAATATTGGTCATCATAAGCTTACTGATATATTCTCTAATGCATACAAAAATTTATCATACACACGACGACATATGTGATGTGTGATTTTGCATAATCGAACACATTTTTCGCATAGTTTTCCCAAAAAATGAAAGTTATACATGTATCACTGCCACAAAAACAATATCAACATAATATAAGTGACCAAGATATGCAAACCAACCAAACAACCGAATATAGGAGGCAATTCCAATATGCTTACGTTTCATCTCTGAGATCAGTTATGAGCCTGGATTTACATTTCCCCTGAACAACAACATCCTCTATATATCTCCTTCGTATCAACTGCCCCACCACATCTGGATACAATGTACACATGAAATTATTAAAAGGTAAAACACACACACTCATAAACACGAAGAATATAAAGATACAATGGCCGCGAATAACCACATCAATAGACATGCATACAGAAATCCGAAAAATAACTTACAAAAGTCTAATGATATATACCTATCAAATATGTCAAATTCCAAGCTCCGGTCATTATCCCGTTGATGCTTTTCAGGTATGTTCAGGAACTTCAGATATAAAATCCAAGCAATTCGTCAAGAAAACAGTCTCGTAAAAGATTATGTCGTAGGGAGAAAGACCAACACGATAATCACTCCTATAATCAACGACTCGAAAAATGTTTATGCAGACGGCAGACCCTTGTCTTAAATCTTTCTGGAAACGTTTGACAAATGCTTTGTCAACAGTAGCATATATCCTCTCCCCCTTGTATCGCAAAAGAGAACAAAAAAAACACGGATGATCACGTGCTATCATACATATAAACAATAAATATAAAATAAAAAGAATCAAACAGTCTTACATAAACTGTAAACATAAAGTATAAATATTTTCGTCAACCAACACAAATTTAAGGGAATAACCACCTTTTCCCTTGAACCCATTCCAAGGTTTCACAACACAAACCCTGATTTTGTAACTATCAGACAACGGAAGAAAATCATCGACGTAGACTAACAGAGATGATTTCCACTTAAAAATCAACATTGGACACATGTTTTCGATATGCACATAAGTAATCCTAAGTGATTACAATCGTTTGATCCCATCTATTTATATAAATACCTAAAATCATAATATACCAGACGTGAACCAAGAAAATTTCCAAAAGAAAAATCCACGATGATATTTACAAATTTTCTATAAATATATAATATATGTTAATATAACTTTTATGAGTATCTAAATATACATTATCATCCTTCTTTAATATATGTTAATATATGTTATTATCCATTTTTTCAATGATAATCTAGAATATTTCCAAATTCTAATCCAAAAAAAAGTTATGATTACACTACCAAATTATCGATATTAGCAGATATATACTATTATCCGGCACTTTTTAATATTTTAGTGTTCCAATTCAAACATCAAAAATTTCTCATATTTTTAATTTTCCAGATATACAAATTTTTCCAAATTAACACATTTGTAATGAAAGTATCATACACTAACCTTACTAAAAAAGAAAAATTAATAAAATAATACCATTTGAAACCCTGACGCACATGCAATACAATCTATGATGTACTAAGCGAGGTACATCTCAACGGAAAAGTTTGTTACAATATACCAGTTAAAAATCAAATTTTAATAATCTAACCTTGTAAAGCTCAAAATCGAATTGAACCAAGTACTTCGATAACAATAAGTCCACACATACATGCACATAGAAAGTCAAGTGTAAGAAACCAACAGTTATTCATAACATATAAAATAATCAGTTGCGAGTGCCGGGGCCATAATTAACACCCCAAATCCAAAAAAACCCCCCACAAGACTGCCTCTATTTAATTTAATTGGAAATATTTAAGGAAATGAATATTTTAAAGCGATTATCATCATTTGAATTCCAGATTCATATTCTTTTTATTAAAAACGAAAACACTTTGGATAACACGGTATCAATTAAATATAGCAATGTTAGACGTATTAGTCTAGGAAACAACAATGATCACATAAACAAAAAACTATCCTCAAACTCAAGTCAATGTGAAAACATCTTCTATAGATTGACCATCAGCAGCCACCAACTTTCGATCGAACAATCGACGAACGTAGCTTTTTCCGAGGAATTTTACACGTAAACAAACAAATGTAAGGCACCACACAGGTGGTTAATCATGATAACGATACAAAGAATATCGAAAATAATATACACACCTCTCACGAAACTGATCAACTTCGCTAATCGGAGCATTAAGCACAAACCGGGTAGGATGAATATCAGAGATCATAACCTTCCCTCCGAAATAATCAATAATACCCCAACGCCCAACGCAAAATGCAGAACAACAATATATGTGCCACACGTAAGCCAAAATTTATAAAAAAATAAACAGCTATCTGTCCAGAAAACTCACACCGTAACTCACAGCCACTGCAAACAAAAAAACATAGTAGCGCAAGAGCTCAGATTTATCAAGTATTTAATAGTCATAGACAGTATTACTTTCAAAATATTACCTATCATCATGCAGACCGAAATATATTGTCTGATGTGCACTCCCTGAAACCAGACAGTCTAAGTTAACACTGCCACATTTATCGTTATACTTACTCTTGATTATAAAATGCATAAAAATTACATTCCAAGACTCGACATCAACAATTTGGCAAATCAAATCTAAGATGTCAATCAAAAAACACAGAAAATTAAAACACACGTTAAACTAATAATATTTCAATAATATCATCCAAACGTAAAAAAAAAAAAAAACATAAACGAATAAAAATTAACACACTAAATAGGTATCATCATGAATCAGGTAAGTTGTAGCATTGTAATCGATAAATCTAAAAAACTCTCTGTGGCAACGCCAAGCACTCCATCGCACTATCGTCTTTTCTCTGAACAATATCTTATGAAGATGAGTAGAAGCCCGACAACACTACAAGGAAAAACCTCTATTCCAACGAGCATATTAATAGAAAATTTGTAAAAAATTTATATTTCTGATAAATTCCCAAAAAAACTAATATTTGTTGGAATTTGCTCGTGGAAAACCGATACTTGTCAAAAGTTTGTTGTAATTGGTTCCAACAAATATTTTTTGTTGAAAATGTGTCAAAAATCACAGATTAATTATTTGTTAAAAAATATATGGAATTTCTAAAGAATTTGTTTCCGTCAAATATTTTGTTGGAATGTCATTAATAATTTGCGATGAATATCCAATAAATCTAATGTTTTGTTTATGGGAAATTACTGACTATATTTGCGGGAAATTTATGAGTGAATTACATAAAAAGTCACTTATCTAGTTTTTGTTTACAGTTTAGTAACTTTATGTGGGTGCTTTACTTTGGGTTTGGCTAATATCCGAAAAGCCCTTTTAGTGTCTTGTTTAGGTGTTTATGTTTAGGTATGGTTTTTAATCTGGTTTTTGAAATTTTGAATTTTGAATTTCGGATGCAGGCGCAAAAACCCATAAAATGTTTACAATTTAGTTAATTTTTTTCATTTAGGAGGCAGTTAGTTTCTTATTTTTGTTTCTGTAAAAACCCTAAAAAAATTTACAGGAGACCGCCGTCGTAACCTTTCGTCTCCACGCCGCCGTCGTAGTCTGTTTTGTGCATATCCATTATCTCCGGCTCTTCCTTGCCGTCGACGTTCTTTAGATGGAAGGTTAGTTTTCCTTTGTTTGTTATTCTGTCGTTATAGGTTTTGGTAAAGGAAAACATTTTTCACTCGTAATTTCTTTAGGTTCCACGTCCGATTTAGCCCCCGACAAGAAACAGCTCTTCCTCGCTGTTTGCTACAGATCGGTTCCCTACCCGCAGGTTGAAATTTTATTCCAAAGTGGACTATCTGATTATCGTTCGCAAGAAACTTGAAGGGTCACCTGAGTTGGAGGCGATTCGTCGATCTTATTTTGGGAAGCTATTTGACCTCCTGGCCGCTAGATGTTCAATCTCTTGTAAGGTTATTCACACCTTGCTAATTAGGCAACTCGTGACCAAGCAGAAGTACGAGTTGTGGACGGTGTTTGGTGGACACCCCCTGCGTTTTTCCCTGACCGAGTTTGTTCGATAACCGGGTTGCCTTGGGTAGATCTGGAGGAAGAATATGACCACGAGTACCAGCTTCCCAAAGCCGATGCGTCATGTTATTGGTTACTATTTGAAAATCTGTTTTATTCGTGAATGTTTGTTGTGTTCATGATTCCCCTTATCCATGTGGATTATGATTTGGGTTTTATATATAACTTCGATCAAATGTATGTTTTATTGTCCACACCTATTCACCTTGTCCATGTGATCAATTACTTCGTATCACATGGACACTAATTGTATTGTCCACAAGTGAGTTTGTCCATGTGATCAATTAGAATTAAAGAAAAAATATGAACATAACAAGACGACAATAATATATAGAATGATCGACAACCATATTCACGTCCATATTCTCCTTGTCCACTTCCATATTATCCTTTTCCACGTCCATATTCTTCTCGGACACGTCCATATTATCCTTGTCCACAAGCTCATCTATGTTTTGATGTCCACGTCTATCCACCTTGTTCGTGTGATCAATTCGACACTTCATACAACATGGATACTAATTTTATTGTTCACAAGTGACTTTGTCCATGTGATCAATTAGAATTAAAAATAGTATATAGAATGTCTGGACAACCGTATCCACGTCATCCACATGCAATTCCATATTATCCTTGTCCACAAGCTCACCGCGGAAGAGATGGCGGTGCTGCTTTTCTTGGGCTTTTTATGGTTGCTGGCTGTGTTGGTGAAAAGGGAGTTGAGGAAAGTAGCGAGTCGTCCTCCTGGAGAGATGGGTTGATTCACTTTTTTCAAGTCGGTGTAGATCCTTAACACCTTTGACTTGGTTATCAAGAAACCACCGAGCTCTTGTTTGCTATTTGCTTTTTGTACGCTGCCGGAGTGGTCGGACCTCTCGGCGATGGATGTTCGTATGGGCTTCGGTTGACGACTGTGCGGAGGAGAGACATAGGATTTTGGAGCGTACGTAGAAGGTATCTGACTTGGAGGAGGAGAATCCGCTTGAGTCGGAGGAGCTGCAGTTGGAATATCTGAGGAAAACGGAGTCGGCGGCGGTAGTTCTTTTGGATCTTTCGAAGTCAGCAGCGACTGAGCAGCGGTCGAAGAAAAGCTGGTTTGGAGCAGGAATTGGATGATCCTCCTCGTGGTGTTGGAGCTGGTGCGGATGATTCTTTCTTGTGGATTCGAGCGTAGATTTGTACGCGTCTGTCAAATCTAACAAGATGGAAAATTAAGAAAATAACTAATCTTTACAAGGGAACAAAACACTAACTAAATTATCTACCTCTCGGTTTGATTGAGGGAAAAAGAGATATTATACATTCTTCCAATTCTTTGCAAGTAAGGAGAAAACTACACGTAGAGCACAAAATGCTTTAATCTGAAAGGCAAATGTCAATAAGTGCCTTTTTTATGTAAATATCTTGAAATTTATTGATATACTTTCAAAGATATTTGTAGGAAATTCGTGGATACTTTCTGTGGAAAATTTGTGGGGAAATTTGAAGATATGTTTCTTGGAAATTTGTTGAATTTTTTTTCATAGTACTGTTTTTTGGAAATTTATGGTAAATTTTTTAATATTTTTTTCTTAGGAATCGGTGGAGAATTTATTGGTAACTGTTTTTAGAAATTTGTGAAAAGGTTTTTGATAGATTTTCGTAGAAATTTGTCAGAAATTTGTTGCAATTTATTCTTAAAAAATAGTTGAAATTTTGTTAATGTATTTCTTGGAAATTCGTAGCTAACTTCCAATAATAATTTAGTTGTTGAAATTTTATTACTATATTTAAAAAAAATAATAATAAATTTCTGATAAATCATATACCAAATTTTAATTGAAACATTTCATAAAATTCCATAAAAATATTTGGAATATCTAAAATATTTTAAATATTTCTTATTAAATATTTTGAACAAGAATAACAATAATAAAAAATAATAAACTTTTTTTTTCAACAAATATATAAATCAAATAAAAACAACCAATTTAGAAGATTTCTTTGATCCAATTTGGTGGTCCCGGACCAATATGAAAAACTTCTCCAGTGAGAACTCTAACGCTGCGCGCCAACTTGTCTGCCTTTGCATTTCTTCCATGTGGAATAAGCTTGATGGAAAATGGATTGAAATACTCCTTCCATATATGAAATACCTCTATTTGTGTCGTGAAAGCCGGCCAATCGTCAGGGTTATATACTATCTTAACCAACTCAGAAGAATCTGTAGCAAATACTACATTCTGAAATTGCAGATCTTTCAAACATTTCATTGCCCAAATTAAGGCTTCAAACTCTGCATGAAGGGGTGTAAGACTTGCGCGGTTATTATGGGAACCCATCTTACTTCCTGTCACCCCCTCTTTAGTACAATACCATCCTTGGCCTGAGAAAATATCAGATTCCTTCGAAGAACCATCTATAAATCACCACCAACCCTCGTGTTCCACTATACTAGTCTGTGAAAAAATTGAGTCAACTACATCATTTTTTGTATCCAACAATTGAGCTTCCTCCCATAATCTGCCTTCAGTTTCCGCAATACTGAGAATCTCAGCAGGATCTCTATCCTTATTGTTGTGGATCTTTTCATTTCTACTCTTCCATAAATACCAAATTATCCATGGAAAATGACTATTCTCAAGTCCTTTCGGAAGTCACCAAAAAAGATGATCGAAATTCGAAAAGATAGACGGAACTGGGAAAATGTGAGGATGAAAGGGGATCTTCGAAAGAGCCCAGGTTTGAATCGCTGGAGGACACTCAAAAAGAACATGATTTATTGTTTCCTCATCTGCTCCACAACGAGGACATTGTGTATCACATTGTATACCTCGTGATTGTAAATTTTTTGTAACCGAGATACATCC
>KE156017.1:33242-46278 GCA_000411075.1 Sisymbrium irio
TCTAGAGATTGTCTTTATTTCTGATAGAAACCAAAATATCGTAAAGACAGTACACGATATCTATCCAAAATCTGCACATGGATATTGTATATTTCATATGTCTCAGAATGTTAAAGGAAAGTTTTTTGGCGTAAAAAAAGACATATGTGCAGCTAAGTTCAGAGAGCGCGCTCAAACTTACGATGTTTATGAGTTCTCTTGCATCCATACTGATTTCAGAAGAAGGTATCATGCTACAGCTGTGTATCTAGACGAGAGTCTTCATTTGAGCATATGGGCAATAAGCCATTTTCCATAAGCAAAGTACAATATAGACACCACTAACTGTGTTAAATCAATGAACAATGTTCTGTTAGAGACAAGAAAGTTACTACTTTTACCAATACTTGATGTGATTTTGGATAAGATTATTGAGTGGTCAACAAATATCGGAAGGAATGTAATGAAGTACCTGAGACACAAGTACTGGTGCCGCTTGTGCAAAAGCATTGAGCGACATGTGTCTCGTTGCAAGGATGTTGAATATTTATGAGCTGAATAGCTTTCTGTTAGAGTACAAAGCGAATGGTGCAGATTGGAAAGGATATGTGGTTGATTTGAGAAATAAAACATGTGACTGTAAGCGTTTTGATATTGACAAATATCCATGTGTGCATGTCGTAGCTGTTATCAATTGGATTACAGATAACACAAATGTGGAGATTAAAATACGTGACGTCTGTTCCAAATATTAATTGATGGAGCAGTGGGCATTGGTGTATTGTGTGACTATGACCGAACTATGTTATTTGTGTGTTTGTAACTTTGTTATGACATTTTATCAGGTATGACTTGGTACAATAGGTTCAACTATGTATAAGTTGAGTTTTGTAAATTTATTATGTTTGGTATAACTAGTACAAGTGGTACAACTATATACCAAATAGTACAACTGGTACAATTATGTATCAAGTGGCACAACTGGTATAAGTGGTACAACTATATGTATTTTACTATTAAATGGATTTAAAAAAAAATGATTTAACATAACATTAATACAAATATATTCATATAAATATACCATAAAAATATGTTCACATGTACAAATGATAAGTACTTGATAATTTTTTGGAATTGCTCACATGATCATCTTATGTATACATTAAATGTCTTATCCTTATAAGGTTAGTTTTAGAAAGTTAACCACTATAGAATGAAAACTAATTGAAACGAATTGTTTTAAATTTTCTAAGCCATTAGATTTTGGAAAAAGTAGTTATATAATATATATTATAAGTACAACTAAATTTTTTAATCCAAAGTATGATACAACTGATTAAAATTAAAAAAACAGTGACAATGTGTACAACTATAAAACTAGGTGAGTCAAAATTTGGTGTTTGGCGACGCACGTGACTTTTGGTGGCACACGTTTTCTTTTTGGCAGCGCACGTTTTTAATTCATTTAGTAGTTGTATCTTTTAGTTGTAATTATGCTAGTAGTTCTAGTTTTACTTCAACATATAAAATCCATATTTTATATAAGTCTATTAATAATTTTGTCAGTATATCTAGTTGTACATAAACATATAAAAACATAGATATATTAAACAAGTCGAAATCCTGATAGTAGCTGCAGTACTACTGGTTGTTCCTACAAAATCAACATTAAACAACAATCATCCTAGAAAATATAAAAATCATCCAAACAACTGAAAACAACATCATTTTCACTTAGAAACATAAGGAGTCTTGAAAACATATGATGTCGTTTTAAACCTCTTAGGCCTAGGAGATTTGGGCTTTGCAATGAACATTTTTTCTTTGGGATATTTGGCCTTTGCAATCAACATCCTCACTATGTTAGCATTTGTTTTCTTAAGTGTTTTTTTTTTAACTTCTTAGAATGGATGGTTTAGGAGTTTTCGGCTGTGGTGTTTGATGACCTTACAAAAAAGAAAAACAAACAGAAAAAAACAAAATTAAGATTTCGCACCTTACAAACAACCAAACAAGGTTCCGGGGTCAGAGTACGACTAACATCACCCATCGGAGAAATCTTGGAGCAATCATTCTGTTTGCTGTTCAACGCCTCAAAAAACCTTGATCGCAGGGTTGCGACTCACCCTCGGTCTCAAGATCCAAAATCTTTTGGCGTATTGCGATTCCCAGCTGGTGGCGAACCAGTTCAGCGGAGAATATGACAGAAAAGACGACCGGATGGAAGCCTACCTCAAGATTGTGCAGGGTTTGGCGAAACAGTTCAAATACTTTGAGCTGACACGAATCCCTCATGGAGAGAACGTCCCTACCGATGCCTTGGCGGCCCTAGCATCAACCTAAACCCTGGGGGAAAGGCGAGTGATTACGGTGGAGTTCATCGAATAACCAAGCATCGACCCACCGCAAGTCGCAAATCTTATAAGGCTCCCGGAGGAAGAAGTAGGAGAAGAGGAGCCCGCAGAGGAAGAAGTCGAGACGGGACCAGATGAAGAATACGGGTGCGATCACAGTTGGATGGGACCGATCCGGACAGAGAAGTTCTACCGGAGATGTTGGTCCCCAGAAAAGTCTTCCAAAATACGGCGGAACCAAACGCAGGGAAGCTCGGCACAAAATGGGAAGGACCATATAAGGTGACGAAGGTGGTTCGCCCCTGATAGGAAATTAGCCAGGAATTTACTTTTGGCATATACGATCGGTTGTAAAGGCTTGGAACAGATGCTCCAAAGTGATGGATCCCTGGGTCGCACTGAAGTTGCAGATGGTCCTCAGATATTCCCGGCCTTACGGTCTCTTGATATGATGCATGATGAGGACATTCTAGACAACATAAGTCAAGCTGAACCCGACCTCACCCAACCAGATATCCAAAGTCTAGAAGATAACACGGCCCAAACCGAAGAAGTTAAGGACACACCAATGCCGGTTGTATTCAAAGGACCCATGAAAAGAGCCAGAGCCAAAGTATTACAACACAAGTTCAACCAGAGCATGTTAACAGCCTATGGAGAGGAAGAGCCCAAGGAAACCGAGACCAACCAGGCCCGAATAGAGAATGGTCCGACTTATCCAAGTAAAGAAGAACTATGGCCTCTAATTCCTAAAACCGGACAAGTCCATTTGTTCAGTGTGTCTATCATTCAAAGCTAAGGTAAGTCTTTCACATTAGTTATATATCTTTGACTAAGCTTTGATGCAGCTCAGAAGAATGGCACACTTTCCTTAAAACCTTTTATTTGTTTAAAGTCGAATAAACTTGGCCAATTTGTTTAGCCAATTCTGCATAATTCAAGGCCATTTGTTTAGCCTTTGCATTTAAGTCCTAATGAGTCTTGTGAGTCTGTTTTGTTTGAAGTCCCCTGGAAGGGCAAATCTGCATTGGACACTATATAAGTCCCATCTAAGCAGAAGTGTATTTTTCACCTTTGATCAATAAACAATCCGAATTTTCTTAAGAAAATACTGTGAGTTTTCATTGCAAAACTTGTTAACTTGTTCTTGTTGAGACCAATACTCCAAGACCAGGTTGTTTGTTGTATCACGAGCAATCCATCACTCGTGTGGTGCACTTCAATCCATCCGTGTCTGATCCAGTTTTCCAGCCGGATCTCTTGTTTGATTAGATCGAGTCAAGTAAGCCACCCTCTTGCTGAGATCGTCCATCATCTCTGGTTTAAGAGTGACCGTGGTCCTTTGTCAGCCTAGGACTGCATCATTTCTGGTATCAGAGCTGAAGTTCCTTCAGCACCAGGTCGTATCTATCCTTGTCTATCATTTTCCGTGTTCTTTCATTCTGTAGTGTTCTTTATTCATCCGCACCATTTCATCTTGATTGAACCTCACATTCTTCATTTCTTTTGCACAACACCCATTTATATAAAAAAAAAAAATTAGGAGAGAACAATTTGAGATTGAGGCTGCATTCATTTTACGATTGTTCACCAAGGATTTTTTTTTTTTTTGCATTTGATTCGAAAACCCGAGCAAGTTGGGCGAGTATTGATATATCTTTCCTTTTTTGCTTAAGCCAGTTCTATGTTTTCCTTTTTTTTTTGCTAGTATATGATTAGATCCGTTAGCAATCAATATAAACTTTTGAGACTTAACTATTTTCTCTCAGGAAACAAGCTAAGCCGCCACCATGGGAGATGAAGCTCAAGCCGCTTTGATGCAAGTCATCTGTGACCTGCAAGAAGAGATGAAAAACATGAGGCAAGATTTGGGAGAAAGAATAAACCGGATCGAGCAGAGGCCAGCCACTATGCAGCCTTTACGTTTCAACGTCGGCAACAATCCAAGAGCCAACCATAACCATGGCAATGAAAACCCGGAGACAAGCACTCGGAACCGACGAGAAGAAGACGACCCTGTACCGGGACAACGGACGAACCCACGAAGATCCGACACTCCAGATGATGAAGAAGAGGAGGAGGAGGAAAGTTATACACAACCGAGAGCGCCACACCACCCAAACCGCTTCCAGGATGAAGAAGAGTATGACCAGCAACCAAGGGCGCGGACAATGCAAAACCAGTACCATAGCAACATCAAGCTCAAGACACTGGTTTATGTTGGGAAAGTAGATCACGAGGCTTACCTCGACTGGGAGAAAAGGATGGACCACATCTTCGATTACTACAACCATCCCGGCCCCAAGAGAATGGCATTAGCTGTTGCACAGCTCACTGACAACGCGTTAGTCTGGTGGGATCGTGTGACCTCTGACCGAAGAAGAAACCAGCTCAGGCCACTGGACTCTTGGCTTGACATGAAAGATTTGATGCGCCAGCGGTTTGTCCCACAGCACTTCCATAGAGATTTTCAAAGACGGTTCAGAACTTTGAAACAAGGAACTAAATCAGTTGAAGAATACTATAAAGAATTTGAACACCTAAGAAACCGGTTAGGTCTCAATGACGATGAAGAATCCATCATGGCCCAGTTCATTGATGGACTTCAAGACTGGATCAGCAACAAGGTGGAGCGCCAACACTATTTGGATTTCAAGGACCTCTTCCACTTAGCTATCCAAGCCGAACAACATATCAAGAAGAAAACCACCAAAGGCAAGATGCAGACTATTTGGACCTCAAGCAACACCAACAACTATCCCAAGCCTGTAGACAAAGGTAAAGGGATCAATTTAGGCAACCAGAGAAAATCGCGGCCAGCTGAAGCCAACAAACCTGATCAGAACAAGGCTGTGTATCCTCAAAGATCGAGAGACATCACTTGCTTCAAGTGTAAAGGACGTGGTCACATAGCTAGAGACTGCCCAAATCAAAGAGTAATGATCATTACCGAAGACGGTGGCTATGAATCACAGGAGGAAGAAGCTGTAAAAGGCCAGGAGGAATATTGGGAGATCGAGTATCCTGACATTGGTGAAACCCTAGTGACCAGACGTGTGCTAAGTGTCATGGTTCAGCCCGCTGAGACCATTCAGAGGGAGAACATCTTCCACACACGTTGCACCATCAAGGGCAAGGTATGCAATCTTATAATTGATGGGGGGTCATGCACTAATGTTGCTAGTACTCATATGGTTGACAAACTTAGATTAGAGAAGACTAAGCATCCGCATTCTTACAAGCTAAGATGGTTAGATGACAAAGTTGAAATTAGGATTCAGGATCAAGTGCGCATTCCATTTAGCATTGGGAAATATCAGGATGAGGTTATTTGTGATGTGGTACCAATGCAAGCTAGTCATGTTTTGTTAGGTAGACAATGGCAATGGGATAAAGAAACTAAGCATGATGGTAGAACAAACATGTATACATTGATGCATGATAAGTGTAGGATCACTTTAGCACCTCTCACGCCGGCTCAAGTCCATGAAATTCATGTGCAAATGGCTAAAGAAAAGGATAAAACTGTGAAGTCTAATTTCCTTGTACAGCCCAGTCATGTTCGCAAGGCTGTTGCTTCTAAACACACAATGCTACTAATGATCTTTAAGGATGTTTTGAGTGCAGGGTTCAGTGAGTTAAAAGTGCCACCAGAGATTAGTGATCTTCTTGACAGGTTTAAGGAAGTCTTTCCAGAAGAGATACCAGCCGGGCTACCACCTTTAAGAGGAATCGAACATCAGATCGACTTCATTCCTGGCGCAGCCCTACCGAACAAACCAGCATACCGCGTAAACCCGGATGAATCAAAGGAGCTAGAGCGTCAAGTTCAAGAACTACTGGACAAAGGATATGTCAGGGATAGCCTTAGCCCTTGTGCCGTGCCGGTTTTGTTGGTACCCAAGAAGGATGGGACGTGGAGAATGTGTGTGGACTGCCGTGCAATCAACAACATTACCATCAAGTACAGACATCCTATCCCACGGCTTGATGACATGTTGGATGAACTAAGTGGAGCCACCATATTTTCAAAGGTAGACCTCAAAAGTGGCTACCATCAGGTGAGAATGAAGGAGGGAGATGAATGGAATACAGCTTTTAAAACAAAGCAAGGCCTCTACGAATGGATGGTGATGCCATTCGGCCTCTCCAACGCCCCAAGTACCTTTATGCGTCTAATGAACCACGTTCTTAGACCATACATCGGTAAGTTTGTTGTTGTATACTTTAATGACATTTTAATTTATAGCACAAGCTTAACTGACCATGTATCACATCTAGAGCAAGTACTAAAGACACTTCAGAGGGAAGGACTTTATGCTAATCTCAAGAAGGGTACATTCTGCACTGACAAACTTGTTTTCCTAGGATTTGTTGTGAGCTCACAGGGATTACAGGTAGATGAGGAGAAAGTTAAAGCCATAAGGGAATGGCCGGCGCCAACAAACATCAGTCAAGTCAGAAGCTTCCATGGGTTAGCTAGCTTCTACAGGCGTTTTGTTAAAGACTTTAGTAGCATAGCTGCACCACTCACGGCTGTAGTCAAGAAAAGTGTGGGTTTTACATGGGAGAAGGAACAACAGGAGGCATTCCAGACACTAAAGGAGAGACTATGCAATGCCCCGGTACTTGTCTTACCAGACTTTAACAAGACTTCCGAGGTGGAGTGTGATGCGTCGGGCATAGGCATTGGAGCCGTTCTGATTCAAAGAGGGAAGCCAGTAGCTTATTTCAGTGAAAAGCTTGGGGGTGCCACTCTCAACTATCCTACATATGATAAGGAGCCTTATGCTCTTGTGAGGGCGCTTGAGACTTGTCAACATTACTTGTTGTCCAACGAGTTTGTAGTGCATACTGACCACGAGACCTTGAAGCATATAAGAGGACAAACCACGTTGAAGAAAAGGCATGCACTCTGGATGGAATTCATCGAAACCTTTCCCTACATCATCAAGTATAAGAGAGGGAAGGAAAATATTGTGGCTGATGCACTTTCTTAGAGGCATACACTAATTACGACTATGGAGGCTAGAGTGCTGGGATTTGAGTTCATCAAAGCGTTGTACAAAGAAGTCCCTGAGCTAGGAGTGATCTATTTAGAATGCAGTAAAGCAGCCAGTGGAAAGTTCTATATTCATGGCGGGTTCCTATTCAAGGATAAGAGGCTTTGCATTCTGCAGTGATCACTAAGGCAACTTCTAGTCCGAGAAGCCCATGGAGGAGCTTTGATGGGGCACTTCGGTCGGGACAAAAAATTGGCTGTGATTAGAGAACATTTCTTCTGGCCCCGTCTTAAGAAGACCGTCGAGTCCCACTGCACAAGATGTGTGACTTGCCAGAAGGCTAAGTCTAGAATTCAACCGAACAGCCTATACATGCCACTACCAATACCAACAGCTCCGTGGGTTGACATATCTATGGATTTCGTTCTTGGCCTACCAGAGATTCAACACAAGGACTCTATCTTTGTTGTGGTGGATCGATTTTCCAAAATGGCATACTTTATTCCCTGTTCCAAGGTGAATGATGCTTCCCACACCGTTGACCTGTTCTTCAGAGAAGTAGTACGCTTGCATGGGATACCACGAACCATAGTATCCGACTGGAACAGAAAATTCCTTAGCCACTTCTGGAGGACGTTATGGAAGAAGCTCGGCACAAAACTGTTGTATTCCACCACTTGTCATCCTCAATCAGACGGCCAAACAGAAGTTGTGAACCGCACATTGAGCACTCTACTAAGGTCAACAATTGGGAGGAACTTAAAGAATTGGGTTGAGGCTATCCCATTTATCGAGTTTGCATATAACAGGGCACATCATTCGGCGACCAAGAAATCCCCCTTTGAAGTTGTGTACGGCCTGAATCCACTAACTCCAATGGACATGAAACCACTGCCCGCAGCCGAAGTCATAAGTATATCAGGAGAAGCCAAGGCCGAGTATGTGAAGAAGCTGCACAAGAAAGTAATAGACAACTTGGAACGCAGGACCGAGCAGTATACAAGACAAGCTAACAAAGGCCGCAAAGAGATGGTCTCTGAACCAGGAGAATGGGTATGGTTACACCTGCGAGAGGAAAGGTTTCCGGAACTAAGGAGTTCCAAGCTAAAACCGAGGGCCTCTGGACCATATCAGATCATAGAACGCATCAACAGCAACGCCTACTGTCTCGCACTTCCAAAGGACATGAAGGTATCAACTAGCTTTAATGTTACTGACCTGTCTCCTTTTCTTTCAGATGAAACAGATTTGGGGCAAAACCTTTTGAAGAGGGAGGGAATGATGAGGACATTCTAGACAACATAAGTCAAGCTGAACCAGACCTCACCCAACCAGATATCCAAAGACTACAAGATAACACGGCCCAAACCGAAGAAGTTAAGGACATACCAACGCCGGTTGGATTCAAAGGACCCATGACAAGAGCCAGACCCAAATTATTACAACACAAGTTCAACCAGAGCATGTTAACAGCCTATGGAGAGGAAGAGCCCAAGGAAACCGAGACCAACCAGGCCCGAATAGAGAATGGTACGACTATTCCAAGTAAAGAAGAACTATGGCCTATAATTCCTAAAACCGGCCAAGTCCATTTGTTCAGCGTGTCTATCATTCAAAGCTAAGGTAAGTCTTTCACATTAATTATATATCTTTGACTAAGCTTTGATGCAGCTCAGAAGAATGGCACATTTTCCTTAAAACCTTTTATTTGTTTAAAGTCGAATAAACTTGGCCAATTTGTTTAGCCAATTCCGCATAATTCAAGGCCATTTTTTTAGCCTTTGCATTTAATTCCTAATGAGTCTTGTGAGTCTGTTTTGTTTCAAGTCCCCTTGAAGGGCAAATCTGCATTGGACACTATATAAGTCCCATATAAGCAGAAGTGTATTTTTCACCTTTGATCAATAAACAATCCGAATTTCCTTAAGAAAATACTGTGAGTTTTCATTGCAAAACTTGTTAACTTGTTCTTGTTGAGACCAGTACTCCAAGACCAGGTTGTGTGCTGTATCACGAGCAATCCATCACTCGTGTGGTGCACTTCAATCCATCCGTGTCTGATCCAGTTCTCCAGCCGGCTCTCTTGTTCGATTAGATCGAGTCAAGTAAGCCACCCTCTTTCTGAGATCGTCCATCATCTCTGGTTCAAGAGTGGCCGTAGTCCTTTGTCAGCCTAGGACTACATCAATGCACAAGAACAACCAAAAGGGATTTACTGAATGATGTAACCCTTCAAGCAACAGAAAATTTCAAGAAGAACAAGAGAGAATTCTCAAAAATATTTAGATAAAAAATTGGATGATCTGAAAATACAAGTGTTTTTACTTTTTATACTTACATTTAGGCTAAAATAAAAATAACTTATGCACTTCTACCTAGTGCACGAAATTAATGATGAAATAAAATGAAAGACAGTCCAAAATAGACCCTTGAGCTCATTTTCCTTCCTTAGATAAAAATGTCTTGGTCGATCCATTATTTTATACACAAAAGTTTGAATTTGTGTAAGCTTGAGAACACCCTTTTTTAAATAGCATAACTCTTTCATCCGAACTTCTTTTGGTCTGATTATTCTTTGAGAAAGCTTCATAATTGAGCTGAGCATATTCTCCAAGTGGTTTCATGCGTAGAAGCCTCGTGGTTTAGAAGTTAAGAGTCAAACAGTGAATGTGTGTCTGTGTTGCTTTCTATCTCTCAAGGCAAGCATGCATGTTTTGCCTGTCCGCTACCTAATAGTGCATCATTCCCTCCCTCTTTAAAAAAATTTAACTTCAAATCCCTTTTACCTGTATCAAAAGGAAATGAATCATACATAGATTAAGCAAATAATCATGGAAAGATAAATGAACTCAAGTTTTGAAATGGAACTTCCTTGGGGTTTTGGATTCCTTTTTCTGAGATACTTCCAGTTACAAGCAACAAAATGAAAAACCAACTTAAGTGTACTAGGAAATTCCGGTTCCAAACAAGTTAGCTTCCAACAAGAATCGTCAAAGATTTTATCAAAATCCAAGAAATTATTGGAACACCAAAAATCTGAAATTAGTCTCAAGGTAAACAAAGCTTTATCAAAACATGAAATGATCATTTTAAATTCAGAAAAGATTTTTAAAACATGATCTTTCAAATCTGATACAACAAGTTCATGAAATGATTTTAAAATAAAGAAACCCTTTTCAAGAAATTGTTCCCACTTAAAAAACTTTTCACAAAACACATGATCTTTACATCTCATCTTGAAAAATTCTTGAAATTGATTTGTAACACATAAAACGTTTTGAAAACGTTTTTGGAACTTAGAAAGTTTGTAAATTCAGCACTAACTCCAAACAATTCAAACAATTTCAAAGAAAGACATTCAGTTATTTTCAGAGAATCAGATTTAAATGCTTTCTTTTTCAAATGAACTGCTAAACAAGTGTCAAAATTACAAAATTCCTCACACTTAAAGAATTTAGGCATACGAAAATTCTCATGTTGAGATATTTCAAGGTGTGACACATTAAACTCTTTAACCTTTTCTAATCCAAAACGTTTTTCCTCTTCAGCAGGAACTAGAACAAAAAAGCAAGGTTTTGCATCAAACAAGCTAGTTTCCTTACAGTTCTTTAGATACTCAAAAGAGATTGAATTAGGAATTGGTTCTGGACTTAAGCAAAGCTGATTCTTCATGATAATGGACATTGGCATTGTGCTTGGTGCTTCCTCTTGTGAGACTTCTTCAGTGTCCTGCGAAAGAGAACAAACTCTACTCGGATGCTCCGGTTCAAAGCAGGTTAGTTTCAGACAAGTCTCTTGACTTTCAAGCACATCATCAAATTCAGAAGAAGGAAGATCATTTTTATCATCACAAATCATCATGCTGTCCAATAACTCATCATCATATTCATCAAAAATTGGTAAAGAAGCTGAATTTTTTTTTAACTCTTAAGGTTGTTTTCAACTTTACCTTTTGAGTTTTCACTGATGAAGAATGGTTGTTCAGCTACAGGTGCACATGGGTTATGCTCTTCTTTTTCTCTTCATTCCCAGCCTTAAGTGCTTGTAGAAACCCCTTCTGA
Source organism: Sisymbrium irio (assembly GCA_000411075.1). Classification (NCBI taxonomy): domain Eukaryota; kingdom Viridiplantae; phylum Streptophyta; class Magnoliopsida; order Brassicales; family Brassicaceae; genus Sisymbrium; species Sisymbrium irio. The sequence goes on from KE156017.1 coordinate 44,640, forward strand.
AATTCATCACAAATCTGCTTGCTGTCAAATCGGTTTTGAAGCCTCCTTTAATCACCAAAGTAGTAATCATGAATAGCTTCTTTTCTGGACGGTTAAACTGCTTTATGCCTCTCCAATTAGGCTTCTCAAGTAACTTTTTTAGGTCTGTCCTTTCCTGCACAGTAGCAAACTCATCAAAAATATTCAACAAGTTTTTTGAAGAAGATTTATAAATGAATTTGTGCTGAAATTCCTCCTTGCTACTTTTCCTTTGATGACCAAGCATTTTTTATCCTGAAAAAGCATTGGGTAAACATGTTAAGGAAAATATCACTCCATTCTTTGTGTTTGGTTCCTCACCCATACAGCTCACTTGTTTCAAAAAGATCACTCAAGAAAAGAGAATTCTTCCACAAATTCTAAAGGAACAAAACTGTCCAGCTTCCAAGGAAACCCCAAACACCAAAGAAAAAATAAAAAGAATAGATCTTTTGAGTCTGAATTTTGCATTAAGCAACTCAGAACTGAATTTCTCCTCAATTCAGTTCCTTGAGTACAATTGATCTGATTTTCTTTTATTTTTTAATATTTTTTTTCTTTTTTTTTATAAAACTATAAAGAAAACTAAATAATCAGATCAAGACTCGGAACACACTAGAGTGGTCCAAAATCAAGAAGTAAGAAAAGAAAAAGATGAAGAAGATGATTTTTTTCAGAAAAGAAGTTGAAAAGACAAGGAAGTAGATCTGACCAAAAGTGGCTCTTATACAAAATTGATAGGAAATGATCCATGAATTCACTTTTGGCATTTCAGATCGGTTGGATAGGCTGGGAACGGATGCTCCAAAGTCATGGATCGCTGAGTCGCTCTGAGGTTCCGGATGGTCCTCAGATATTCCCAGCCTTATGAACTCTTGATACGACGCAAAAAAACAACCAAAAGGGATTTGCTGAATTAATTAATCCTTCAAGTAACAGAAAAGTTTCAAGAAGAACAAGAGAGAATTCTCTGAAAATATTTAGATAAAAAGTTGGATGATCTCAAAATACAGGTGTTTTTGCCTTTTATACATAGGTTTAGGCAAAAATAAAAATAAATTTTGCACTTCTACCTAGTGCAAGAAATTAATGATGAAATAAAATGAAGAGTCCAAAATAGACCCTTGAGCTCTTTTTCCTTCCTTGGATAAAAATGTCTTGGTTGGTCCATTATTTTAAGATTGAGAAGACCCATTTTGTAAATAGCAGAACTCCTTCATCTGAACTCCTTTTGATCTGATTTTTCTTTGAGGAGCTTCATAATTGAGCTGAGAATATTTTCCAAATGGTTTAATGCATAGAAGCCTCGTGGTTTAGAAGTTATGAGTCAAACAGTGAACGTGCGTCTGTGTTGCTTCCCATCTCCCAAGCCAAACATGCATGTTTTGCCTGTCCGCTACCCAAGAGTGCATCAGACCCGGAGCATATGAACTTGAGAATAAATACGGAGATCCCATTTTAAGATCATGGCACGCGATGCAATTAAAGAAATATTATCACTAAAGCTCTTGCTTATCATTGTAAAACGAACTTTGAATGGCTTGATCCCTTACTCAAGTGTACGTAGGCAGCTTCTGTTTTGGTAAGTTCAGCTACCCCGTTTTAAAAATTTTAAAGGGGG
>KE156017.1:114447-156493 GCA_000411075.1 Sisymbrium irio
CAGCAGCTCCGACTCTCAACTTCGGCTCCCAAAGTACCTAGAATAACCTGATAAAGACTCGAAACACTCCAAAAACAATCAAATAACACGGGTTAAGATGAGCCAAAATTGCAACATATCAGTTCCTTGGCGACTGTAGTGTTATCATCGACATCAGTCCCCTCTTGTTCATCTTGATCGGAATCAATCTGCTCATCTTGATCATGAACTGTGTCGACCGTGTCAGTCTCCCCCTCAGGATCAAGAGGAGCTACGGGAGGTGAGTTAAGTGGAACAGAGTGAATGCTAAGATTCTCAAGTTGCATCTGTATGTTAGCCTCACGTTCTGATTGAGATTGGGAGAGGTTCTGGAGGGTCTCCCAATTTCTTTCTGAGTAATAGCCCTTGTCTTCCAAGAATTTCACATCCCTGGACACCAGTACCTTGCCGGTTTTGGGAATGAGACATTTGTAGCCTTTTTGTGTATTAGAGTAGCCAATGAAGTTGCACTTGATACTCTTTGTGTCAAGTTTGGTCTTGTTTTCTCTTGGTACTAACACATAACACAAATACCCAAACACACGTAAGCGATCAATGGAAGGGAGTGAGTTAGTGAGTACCTCAAAAGGAGATTTGTCATGTAGAACTTTGGTGGGTATCCGGTTAATGAGGTAACATGCAGTCACCACAGTATCTCCCCATATCTTCTTTGGAACACCAGTGTGAAACATCATAAACCTTGCTACCTCAATGAGATGTCTATTCTTTCTTTCAGCTACACCATTTTGTTGAGGATATAGGGGCAGCTGGTTTGGTGGATCATTCCATGTTTGCTCATGTATTGTGTAAATGCATGACTTGTATATTTACCACCATTATCTGATCTCAAAACCTTTACTTTAGCATTGTAATGGTTAGTAACATAAGCCTGAAAACTAATAAAGGCCTCTAACACTCTATCTTTGGAAGGAAGGAAGGTTAACCATATATATTTTGATTTTTTATCTATGAATGTGACAAAATATTTATGATTTTCTCTAGATAGACATGGTGAAGTCCAAACATCAGTATGAATTAAATAAAAACAGTTTTCATAAATAGTGGAAGATTTAGGAAAGGCTGATCTGCAATGTTTTCCAAGAATACAAACTTCACAATCTTCATTTTGAAATTTAAATTTAGGTAATAAGAGGCTAAAATCCCTATGGTGAGGATGGCCTAATATAGCATGCCAAATTCATTATTTTCCATACCAACACTATAATTAAATGTTTTCCAAGAATACAAACTTCACAATCTTCATTTTGAAATTTAAATTTAGGTAATAAGAGGCTAAAATCCCTATGGTGAGGATGGCCTAATCTAGCATGCCAAATTCATTATTTTCCATACCAACACTAGAATTAAAACTAAAAGCAAAAGAGGAAGAGGAGGAATCCAAGTCTTCAAGGACATAGAGCCCTCCTTTTGTTGTTCCTTGCCCAAGAATCTTACTTGTATCAGTATCCTTAAATGACACATCATTAGGCCCAAAAATTACAAGACAATTTAAATCAGTAGTAGCTTTCTTCACAGATAAGAGATTAGATGTGAATGTAGGCATGTAGAATGCTAATGATTCTTTCTCAAACAATTTCAAATTTCCTACACCTTTGATTGGAACTTGTTTACCATTAACAATATTAACATGTTCTAAGGCAGGTTTAATATTGCTAATAAGAGTGGCATCACTGATCATGTGGACGATAATGACTCTTATTTACAGCATTGGCTTCCACGGCTTAATTAGCAAGTGAGAGTTCTCCTCCCTTGTTGAAGAGGCCAAGTTTCCCTTGTTCCTTTTGGATCTGAGCACACAAATCCTCAAGGTTTGGTAAGGTAGTCCCTCTTAAAATGTGTTTGATCAGATCGTTGTAGGCTTGGTCTAAGGTCATGAGCACAGAGAATACTTTTTCCTGCTCTCTCCTTTCATTTATTATGGCAGCATCCATAGTAGCCGGCCTGATCATATCATGCTCTGCCCACAATGACCTGAACTTGCCAAAGTAGTCACTGAATTCTGCCACATTCTGAAGAAGAGTGTTGATGGATCTCTTCATTTCGAACACTCTTGTAAGTTTGAGACAATTCCAAAGACGAACTTGAGGGAGTCCCAAAGCTCCTTTGCACTCTCACAGTATGTGTAAGCTTCCAGAACTGGAAGACTCAGAGAGCCTTGTAAGGCCGCCAGTACAGTTTAATGCACCGAGTACCATTTTTCATCTTCAGCAGTCTTCTTCCCTCCAGTCTTGCTTCTCTCAGACGGTTCAACATGTTGAAACACTTTGCGCCCACACAGGACTGACTTTACGGTCCTAGCCCATAACAGATACTTATCTTCGCCCTTGAGAGTAACCGGAAGAGCCAGAAGCTTGTTGTTCTTCATTCTTCAGCCCGTTTGGAGAGATGAGCTTCTTTTATCCGCTGGATAAAGAGCTGCACCGGCTATGAACTGATGAGTGAGAGAATTTTTAGGAACTGAGTTGTGGAAGATAATTAATATTAATGTTAGAGAGAGTGAGAGTTGATTCTCAATTTTTGATGAAGGAATCGATTTGTGAGAGCTATTGTCCACTTGACAAAAGAAATGAAGAACTGAGTTTGAAAACTCGAAAAGCTTAAGGAATGATTTTGAAAAATCAGAGATAAACCCAAGAGTCAAGATATTAATCCTCTTGCTCTGATACCATGATAGTTTAAAAGAGATAATTTTCAGAATTAATAGCTGAATGAAAGCTTAATCAGAAGGCTTAATCAGAAAGTGTAAAGAGAGAATTCTTATTTCCTTAAGTGTGTATAATCAGATGTACAAAGCTTTACATTTATAGACAAACAAATAGGATAATCTAAACTAGAGTGAAAGCTACAGTTGTGGATGGGGATAAAGAGTTTGTGTGATCCAAGGGAGAAAGCGACCTTCCCAAACAGCTGGAATCTTAAACAAACTCGTGACCCTCTTTGGTCAACTCTCTCCAACGGTCATAATGCTTCTTCTTAAGCAGTCCATCAACGGCTACAAAGGTAAGGAGAGAGTATAAATATTTAGCTTCTCATTGTGTACTTTAGTCGTGAGATGAAGCTTGCTTCTCACGTCTGAGGAGAAAGCCTTGTTCTTCAAGTCTGTTCAGACTAACTTTTATCATAAGGTTTCATAATATCTTCGACAGATCCTTCAGTTCTATTGATTTGCACTCCAGCAGCTTGATGACGAACACGCCATGGATGACCTCCATTTTTGTCTTCGAGATTCCTTTAGCCATCAAAACCTTGAAAGCAGTTAGATCGTCCATATAACTGGCTTTGCAGAAAGATGCAAACATGAGCGCTGGAATCAACTCTGTACATCAATACAAAACATCCAATTTTTCAGTAAAGCCTTCCTAAATACAAGAAATACCTTCTTAATTCTTTCCAAACATCGATTTTAAGTAACGTCATCCTAATTACAAGCATTTGCTTCGTAAATGCTTTTAATATTCTAACAATGGGTTCCAAAATTAATAACAATTCCTTTCTAAAACATTTATCAATTGCAACAAGAAAAGGTCTCCGTACTTCTACATCTGAAATTATCAACTTCAATTTTTCAGTAAAGCCTTATTAAATACATGAAATACCTTTCTAAATTATTTCCGTAAGTAACACCATCCTAATTACAAGCATTTGTTTTTTTTAATTACAGATATTCATACCTGCGATCTGCTTTGATGCAAGTAGAATCATTGTGACTTCTTCATTTGGGTGTCCAGAAGGACACCGTGATGTGTCTCTACTTCGAATGGATCTCCAATCCAAAAACATCTTGGGAGGTTTGCTTTTCAATAAACGATGTGTCAAAGATAACTTCAACCTCCTTAAAACACTTCTTCTTCGGATAAGCCAAACCGTTTATTAGTTTCTTCATTTCAGCAGGGAATGATTTCGTTTTCTTTTCTTGTGGTGGCTTCCTAAAGGCTTTATAGAAGTTGAGCAAGTACAAAGCATAATTTTGGTAGCATGTTGTTATGGAACCAGACTGCATTCTTTTGTCTTCTTGACTCCAGCATTTGAAAACACATATCCATATGGTGCAATAACAAACTCTAAATTTTCAGTAAAACATTACTAAATACACGAAATAGCTTCCTAAAATTTTTCAAACTTCGAATTTTAATTAATGTCATTCTAATTACAAGCATTGGTTTCCTAAATTCTTTCTACATTCCAACAATGAGTTTCAATACTAATAACAATGCATTCCAAAAACATTTATCAATTGAAACAAGAAAATGTTCCCCTACTTCTACTTCTACATATGAAATTCTCAGTAAGGTCTTCCTAAATACATGAAATATCTTCCTAAATTCTTTCAATATTACAACAAGTTCCAAAACTAATAAAATGCCAAAACCTTTTTCCAAATTCTCATTGTTAAGAATCAAAGATTGTAAGATATAAACAACGTTTTTTTACCTCATAAGTGAACATCTCTTCAGGATTATCAATCACAGCAAGATAAGGTTTCCCAACTTCTACACGTGAAGTATCAATGGCATATAATAATTGTTTTTAAACGACAAGAATTTAGCAAATAAAATAGGAATTGAACAATAAAGTTAATAAAAATATTAACAGTACTACTAATAACCTTTCTTTTTCGCCTTATACTCTTGAAATTTAGTGTACCGAGAGAGTGAGGATGTAGTAAAAGGATCCACCGCAATATTAACCTTAGGCGTTACAATTAATGCTGGGTTTCTCTCAGATTTATACGGAGGTGTCATATCTCAGGACCGTTATGTTTCACCGCATCAACTTCAGCTTTCATTTTTTTGTCTGCTTCAGGTTTCCTCTTTTTATCAATAGCCACTGTTTTGCCCTTCAATTATTAAATTTTCCAAAACATTTCAAGAAGGAAACACACTTAAATAATCTAGAATATCATAACACTTCAGTAATATGAAATTAAGAAGGTAGATTTTTCAAGAATATGTCTTTTTATCCAGTTCAGGGGCCGCTTTGATTTCTTCTTCTTTAATTTCAACTTTCTTTTCTTATTTTGAATCTTAACTTCATCAACCACTTTCCTCCTCTTAAATTTAAGCGTCTTATCATTCAAAAACAAAAATAATATTTTATGAACATATTACCATTTTTTCAGGGAAGCCTTATAAAAAATGAAACCACAAGAAAAATAATACTTCATCATCTTTTTCAGAACTTTACAGCGGTGAATTGTCCTCATGTGTTAGGTATTGAGTCAAATCTTTTGTCTCACTCAAAGAAATGGGTTGAGTCAAAACCTGAGTCAACACTTGCGTCAAAGGTTGTGTGACGTCAGTTTGCTGTGTTTCATTCAGAGGTTGCGTGACATCAGCTTCCTCTGGATAATTCAGAGAAATTGGTTGATTGTTAGGCTTTGTATCACTTCCACCTTTAACTGGACTCATTTTATTCACAAGTTTTTCTGAGACACTTCCATGTTCATTTCTTTTGTTTTCTTCCTGCCAGAGTAAATGAAGGGTTGGAGTTTATATTTACCTCTTACTATCATTTTCAAGAAAACTGTGAGGAATCAAGAATTTTTAAAATAACTTTAAGTGTTCTTTACCTCTCTTCTTTTGATAACTTTATAAAGACACTCAAAACAATATCTGAGGTTGAGTCATTTCCCCTTTGTCGTTCTTTGTCTCCCTAAAAAAAAAAATTGCAAACTTGGGATTACATCTTTATAAATCTAATCATTTATGTTTAACAGGAAAATGATTTTTTACCTCTTCCGGTTCAAGTGCATTATGTTCAGATTGATCCTTTTCACCTTGAACTTTCTTTTCATCTTGAATCTCATCAACTAAAGGTTCAGCTTGATCCTCTTCATCTTGAATCTCATCAAGTGCATTATGTTCAGCTTGATCCTCTTCATTTTGAATTCCTTCAAGGCGAAAAGAAACAAACAAACAAAAAATTGATTATAAATTTATGCTTATTTACGAAAGCGTTCATAAAATAGCAAACTAATGATACATTTTCAGGATTAAGTGTTGCATTTCAGGTCTGTCTTCTTCACTTTCGATCTTCTCTCCCTCTTGGAACTTTTCACTTTGTGACATTTCCTGACAGACGAAAAGAAACAAAAATGTTTTATTGTTAGGTACCTAGAAAATCGATTACCAGTTTTTATGGAAAGATTTATGCTTATTTAGGAATGCTTCCCTAATATAGCTAACTAATGATACCTTTTATCATGTTCAGCTTTTTCTTCTTCATCTTCAATCTTCTCTCTCTCTTGAATGACATTACTACTTTGAGGCATTTTGAAACATCTAACTCAGTTTTCCTGACCGTGGGTTAGTCAAGCTGAGCCAAGTTTTAAAGTTTCTATACTTAGAATTATTTCCACATTTTTGAGCATTTTATGCAAGTTCTTTAAATCATAAACATATTTATTGAATAGAATACACGAGGTTCAGTACAACAATGAGAGTTCGCTAATAAGCTATTACCTAGTTGAACTTAGCCAATTCTACCCAATAGTACACCATCCTTCCTCATCCTTTGCCCTTGTCTCGCGGTTCATGCAGTGCTATCATCATTACCTGCATCATTACATGCATCATTACCTGCATCCACAAAGTATCTTCAAATTTCACCGACATTTTCCCATCATTCCTAACCATTTTGACCAAGTCTTTACACCATTTTTGTTCATATAGAACCTCCACCACATCTAATAAATTAACATCAAGCGACTTTTCCTTTCGCTTGGCTGTATGTGGTACAGAAGGCTTACATGATATTTGTTTTGGTTTGAACCTTCAGATTCAGACTGAAAAAAAAAACATAAAAACAAAATGTTAGGAAGGGTTTCCCAAAAAAAATTAGTAAAAAAACTGGTAAATTTTAAAATCACAATTCTTACATTACACACCACCTCATATTGTGTTTCATCCACTTGATCTCTCTGCAAGATTGAATCAATAAGGTAGTTCTGAATTTTTAAATTCTAACAAACTATTTTGTATCTCCTCACTGCTTTGTTGATTTGTCCCATCATTGTTGTATCTTGTTTCATCACTATCATCTCCCAGTAAAACAAAGACAATACCATTTTAGGTACTAAGAATCAGTATCTTCAGGAAGGCCTTCCTAAAAAGGTATGTTACAAATCTACCATAATGTTTTTAAAAAATAATGTTATACCTCTTCTCTGCTTGATCCCTCGTTCAAATCTTCCGCAGATCATGTTTTATCACAGACAAATCTCTGCAAAATGTCAAACCATTTGTAGTTACCATTAGGTTATTAAGATTTGAACATCTATGAGGAATCAGTTTAAATATTCAAATCTTACCTCTTTGTTTAGATTTAGGACATTTTCTATATTAGAAAAGCGTTTGTCGGCTTCTTCGAAGCCTTTTTTAATTACTAGAACAATCATTTTGTCAAGTTTTGTTGATATGGAGTATGTTTCTTGTTCAGCTCCAAACTTATATTTATCCAGCGCAATATTTTTCTAGAGCTGAACACACATCAATCTGGTTGCATTCCCAATCTGTATGTTGTAACTTTGTATCCCTGTTCCACAAGCTTGACCATCTCATCAAGGTCTTCGTCAGATTTATCTTCAAAACAAACTGAGTCTTGATCATCACCTTCTACTGTAGGAAGTATGCAAGTCACTTTAACCTGCAATGAACAATATTTTGAAACAAACAATTGGTGAGTTAGGATTTAAGTACTGCTTTCCTAAATAAACAACAAGTGAGACAAACAATGTAGACTGGATTTTTTATTTAACATTTTAAGTAAGCTCTAAAACATATTAAGCAAGACCTTCCTAAATTCGTATTTTTCAGTATGGTAAATTTCATTAAGGCTTACCAAAAAAATCACAAACAATTCCTAAATTTGCATGTCACATAAAATTGTAACAACTCAGAGTTATGGCCTATAAAAATGTGGTAAAACATACATTGCGAGCTGCTTCTAGAGTCTAAAGAATAAAAAAATTTGGATGATCAAGTTCAAGATATCTCAAAGACACCCACGATCTACCAATTAGGTTTCTATCAAACCTGCTGAAGCTTGACTGGAGATATGGACTCGATGCCAAGACCCATATATGAATCGCCAGAGGGGATTCATGCAAGTCATATTTGTCTTGTTTCATGTCTGAATTCAGAATTTTGACAACCGACTTTAATAAAACCTCAAAGGCATCTACTCCCCATGAATAACTATCAATGTTTTCAGCCTTTTCAGCATTGACCGCTGGGAATTTACAGTTCTTGTACTTGTTTAGGTAGATAATCTCCACAAGAAATAGCATATCCAATGCATATTTCTCGTCATCCCTGTTTGGTCCTAGCTTCCCTATAGCTTTTTCCAAATCGCCAAGGGTACGAGAAATGAGGATCATTCCTCAACCCCTCAGAGAATTTCAGCCTCCTTCCCTTTAGGCTAGTAGTTGCTTGTTCTCTACAGTTAAGCCCAGTCACCATATGAAAATCCCACAGCTCCTTCTTCACTGTCAGAAGATTTCTAGTCAAGATAAAATGCGCAATTTTCCCAGAAAACTGAAGTTTCCAGTCTGCTAATGTAAAGATGGGAGACATGAAGCTTCTTTTGCACTTTCCATAGACCTCCTGTCCAACTAAATCCTCGAATTTTTCCAATTGTTTGAGAAAGCATGGCTGATTCACAACCACTTTCTGTGATGGCTCCTCTCCTATATTGGACTTTAAAGCCGGGATTTTAATTGGTGATGGAAAAAAATCAGCCATTTTTTTACCTGAAATCGAGAAAACTAATTTCCGTGAGATTCAATGAAATTTCAGTAAGGTGTAGAACATTTTTCAGAAGTCTTTCCTAAATACAAAGTACCAAACAAAAGTTTATATTGTAAGGTGACACAACAAGTGAAACTGTTGTATCAGCTTCCTAAATAAACAACAGTTTCAGAAAGTTCTATAATATCTTATGGAAAGTCTTCCTAAATTCGTTTTTAATAATGAATCAGTATAGTCAACAACAGTTTTCAGTAAATCCTTCCAAAATACACAGGCTTTCGTGTAAAAACCAACAACTGAGATGCAAGGAGTTTCAGTATGGCTTTCATAAATCAAGAAATGTGGCAAACAATCGATCAATCGAAAGGTTAAGTTTCAGTAAGGTTTTCCTAAATTTCAGTAAGGTTTCCTAATTTTTATTGTAACGAGTTTCAGAAATGTAAAAATATCAGGTAAGGAAAATGCAAAGTCAGCCAATCCATAAGCAAGACAATTGGCTTCACAAAAATCACACACGGCATAATCTGCAAGTGAGATACAATCTTCATTTATGCATGTCAATTGGGTTGGTCCGATCCGGCCTGCCTAAAATTTATATTTTTGGAATTTTATACATTGGTATAAGTATTTACAAAATAAATAAATTATAATAATTTTTTACTATTTCCACTTATTTATAAGTTTTCAATTTGTTTTGTAAGTTGTATATATATATATATATGAAAGTTAAAAAGAAGATTATCTAAATAATATTATATTATTATCTTAATTACATATGTGATTTCAGTTATAAAATTTCAGGTTAAGTTTTTTATTTCTCTTTTGTGTATAAACTAGAAGACATCATGTGACGTGACGTGAAATCCACGGTTGTCACTGCTCATCGTCATTTACACTAGTTAAATTTGACCAAGTCAAACTTAGTAATAATATTATCCCCAAAAGTTTGCCCCCCCCCTCTCTCCATTTTCTTAGTAAGAATTTGGAGAGTAGTTAGAAACATGATATTTTAGCATATAGTCATGTTGTAAACCAGCATGGCAATTTAGCTTTAAGGGATAGTTGTCTGGTTGTCTTCAAACTATGTATCTCTGGTCTGCGCGAAATGTAGCCTCTTGCCTCGTGGAGCTTAAAATCTAGGAACACAAATATATTTTTTAGAATCATGGTGTTTAAGTAATTCGCCACATTCACCTTTCCCCCTTCAAAGAATATTGGTATCTTTGTTTACACTTCTTTGCCCCCCATTTTAGCAGGCAATGTCTTTGTTTCAAAAATTCAAAGGAACCTTTTGTTTAGTAGATAGTTACACCTAGAGTAATGGATATCGCTCGCCTTGAAAATAGTATTCAACATCTTGATCTTGATCGTATAACTCGGTCATGCTTTGGAGGTGATGAAGAAGCTACTTTAGACTGGTTAATCTCGTTGCCCCTGTCTAAAAGGTGTTTTACTCTATCTAACAGGTACTCTCTTAGATGGGCCTTCTCGAACAGGTTGTTACTTCTATTCTCAACGTGACGCAATCTTCAATACTGTGATTGTGATCACGGTGGAAGTCGCACCACTTAGATGTGTCACGGTTTTCTGGTGGTGCTTTCATATTTTGAAGCCACTGTACACCAGATATTTGACATAGCACGCCAACTTGTTCCACAGGCGAAATAGAAAAGTTACTCATATCAGGGCATGTTGATGATGCACGTTTCTTTCCTTCAATCATGCACACAAGTTGATAATTATTTCTGCCGTTCCTCATATTGTTGTCATTACGAGTTCGTTAATACGACTTATAATCTCGGGTTGATAATTTGTTTCTTATAACATGTGTCTGATTTTGGAGAGTATCGATGACGGTTTGCACGATCTTCTTCCCATTTTATTTGCGACCGAGCTCAGATAAGCACGTCGTCCATGGTTTTGCTTTGGTATTTTGTCAGTTCTTTGTAAAAATCATCGTCTGGAAGCAAGCCTCTCTTGAATGCTGAAATTACAGTCGACATATTGCAGCTAAGGGTAGATACCTTCTCTTTGTTGAAGCGTCCCACGTAATCCCATAGAGGTTCTCCCATTTGTTGTTATATCTCGTAAAGATCATCAATTGTTTTCTCTAGCTTTCTACTACTAGCAAAATGCTCAACAAAGAGGTCGGTCAACGCAAAAGAGGGTATCGACCTATTAGGTAGGTTAATAAACCATTGAAGAGCAGGTCTTGTCAAGCTTCAGCCGAAACCCTTACACATGGTCGCTTCACAAAATTCTTTTTGAACAGCTGTTGCAACATGTGTTGCTTGTATTGAGTGACATGGTCGTCGGGATATGTTGTCTATCATAAGCTTTCATTGAAGGAAACGTGAACTTCCTGGGTATCATGGTGACTGCAACCTCTTCTGAGAATGGTGTGTCAGCATACGAGTGCAATGCACTTATTTTGATCGGTTCAGCTACCCCAGGCCAGCGATCTATCTTTGCTTCAAACTCGCATAACCGCTTTCAGACTAAAGCTTCAAGATCTGCTATTTCAGCTGATTTGGTCGTTGGTTCCTCCTCATGTTCCGTGAATCGCCTGTCGGTGGAGTTCCTCCCAAAGGTTGCATTCTACGGATGGGTGATTGAGGATTGCCTCTTGTGTCGTTAATGTTGTTCATTGTCGAAGTAAAAGAAGTGTTTTCTTCTCTTAACCTGATGTTCTCCACTTCCAGCTGTGCAAGCTTCTCTGTGGTATCTTTTATTTGGGCAGTCATAGCTTCTAGCTGCTCCCGGATTTCTTGGTTTTGATCGGACCTTGTGGTTTAACCATCGTGTGTTGTCATTTCACGTAGTTTTTGCTTCTACCCTCCTTCTAGCGCCAATTGTTTTGGTAAAAATTAACCGGTTCGTTGAAAAACAAGGAATCGAAAAGTAGACTTGATTTTATTAATTAGTTAAAGAAAATAACAACAAAAAACAAGAAACAAGAAGTTGTTAATCGATTTTGACCTATGGTCGTCGCCATATGATCGATTCCTTATCTTTCTACTTATTTCTCTTGTTGTTTGATTATTCTGTTCAAGTCAACAGTCTTATATTTAGAAAAGGTTGTTGCTTAGATTCTCAAAAAATATCTTATTTTACTTATTTGATAAATTTAATTTTTAATTCAAGACAAATATTTTTTTCCTGATTCGATAAGTCTTATTTCAAATCGTATTTATCAAATTAATTTTGTTCCGAAAATCTCGCAATGCGAAATACGAGTCTTGCCTTGCCTTATTTAAGGAAAAGAAACAACATTTCATATGGAGAACATCCTTCAACGGACTATGCCAAAGCAAGGAAATAAGAATGGCAAACAGGTGCTTCAGTGGGGTTAAAAGATTCAGAGTTCTATTTTTGTCTAGTAAGTTTTAAGAGTCTGAGTTATTTTAAAGAAAAAAAATAAAGAGATAAATTCCATTGACCACATGCATTCAGGAGTCAATTTTGTAAGAACTAATAAGTTCAATTAAAGACTTCAAGAAAGGTGGCTTTGACCAAAAACTAAGAAATATGTGTACCTAAAAAATATTAGTCACCAGAATTTTAGAACAGCAATTCCAAACAGAAAAATTCAAAGGGTCTTACGATAATTAAAGATAAAACCCATCGACACATTGACAAGAACTATCAAAAAACGAATTATACATTACACTACATCACATTACATATGATACAAACTATAATTTAACAAGAATTACAAAACCTATACACTCAAAACCCCAAGATCGACACTCTAAATTTATCATTTTCCTATAAAAATACGGCTCTCCAGTTTTAATGCCCCAACACAACACATCAAATAACCAACGAATGAGCTAGAAACAACCTAAAGGATATGTCTCCAGGGAGTTTAAGCTCTTGATGCCCAACTGAAACCGGACGTGTGTTGAAGAATCATATCTCGAGTCTCCCCAATAGTTTCTATGGGGTCTCATCTCTCTACAAATCTTCTGTTTACGCCTGCTCTCATACATTAGAACATCAATGTTAGAATCTACAGCTCTTGATTCTGATAAATTCTTGTGGGAAACGAAAAAACCAAAAGCTTCACCAATGTAGGCAATCTACTACGTTAGCCTTGTCTATGGATCCATGGAGATGCTGATACCAATCCCGAGCCCGACCCTGAACCCGAGGAAAATAAAGGCCTTCTCACAAATGGATGGTTCAGCAGCTCAGCCGCTGTTGGCCTCTCTTCCGGGTTCACTTTAAGACACTTAAGTATGAAATCTCTGGCGTCTAGTGATAATGTATTAGGTATGTCCGGAAGCACACCCCTTCCTATCCTAAACAAGGCTTGAACCTGCGCATCCGCACAAATTCCGACGTCAACTCTAATTTTAAACTAGTTAACTGCGTCGTATGTCCGACAAAACACACATATAGAAAGTTTTGAACAGCTTGAAGACTTACGGGGTTTTCCAGGTCGCAGTAGGGGATCTGACCAGTAAGCATTTCCAGGACTGTGCACCCAAGGCTCCATATATCAGCTGCTTTTCCATACCCGTCAGTACGCTTTGGGTTTATAACCTGATCAAATTATAATGTTCTATTAAGAATCAACCGTACAAGTATAGACTAAAGTACAATTAAAAGTGAAATGAGACCACATAACTGAAGGATCCTTACTTGCAACAGATGTCACAAATCAGTACCATATTAAAGCAAATTTCACGATCCAATTTTTGATGAGTGTGATATTCACATAATAGAGAGAGTTCGAAGAGACATGGTAATCTCCCAAAACAATACCTCTGGAGCCATCCAGAATGGAGTTCCCTTGCAGGACTTAATGTCGTTCAATTTTGAAACCTAAACAGAATTGACACAAGTATCAAGAAAAAGAGTAAGCCTTGTGCCAAGATATTATTTCAGACCAAAAAACTATAAACATCTATTAGTAGAAAAGAACCTTTGCTAATCCAAAATCTGCAAGCTTAACAGCTCCACTTGCGTCCACCAATATGTTTGCACACTTGATGTCCCTTTTTTGAAACAGATAAGAAAAGTCAGGAAATGACGGAAATCAGAGGCTTAGGAAAGACAAGGAAAGCTATGCCAAGAGACGATGGAGAAAAGTTTCTACTAATCTAACCTGTGGATAAAACCTTTATCATGAAGATACTTCAAACCATCCAGGATTTGTCTAGTGTATCCTTGTACTACAGAGTCCATAAGCTGATATCTATGGTACAATTTGGAAAGGGACCCTTGAGATACAAGCTCAAGAAAGATGTATAAATTCGTCCCATCCTGCAAAAAGCGAAAGGCAGTATAGATTACACGTAATTGATTGAGCAAAGAAACGCGAAGGAAGCCAGAGCAGGATCATACCTTGGCTGTACCACGATATCTCACGATATTCTGATGCTGAAGCTGACTAAGTAGTGCAATCTCCTGTAGAAAATGAAAAAAAAATGTGGCAAAATTAAGGAGGATTAACTAACTAATTTTGACAAATCAATGAGACAATGGTACAATCGTATAAGCTATGAATCATAAACCAGGTATCTCACCCCCTCGAGTTGTTGTATGCACTCTTGTGCCTCTTTTCCCTGTTCAAGTAGTGAAACTTCCTTGACAGCAAAGAAGTCCCCACCTCTATATTTAACATAAACATCCATTAAAAAAAGCAACTAACAAAAAAACTAACTTTGCACCATATTCTTCCCAACTAACAAGCCCAAATCAACTCTTTTTTCAAAAAAAAGAAGTTGAACTAAAGAATCTGACGTAAATTTAAACCAGTAATACATACCCTGAAATGCCTTCATACACAGAGCCAAAAGATCCTCGTCCAAGAAGTTCACCCTTCTGCCACGACGTGATGATAGATCCACCGTTTGCATAAATCGGCGAATTATTGGAGACAGAGCTTGAAGAGTCACCACCTTCATTAGTAGTGAACGAGCATGCTTCATCAGCTGTATCCGCAGACTCAAGAAACCTTGTTTCCGTTTCCACTTCCTCTTCCAACGCTTCTTCCTCTACATTTTCTGAAGAAGAAGAACTTGGCCGCCTAACTACCTCACTTTCCGGAGCAAAATGCGCAAGAAAATCCCAAGATGATCCTTGATGATCCATAGGTGGTCGTCTCACCGGAGGTGGCCTCAGCCCCGGTGGTCTTACTCCCCTTATACCACCACCATTACCACCTCCACCACCAACAACAACAACATCAGTAGGATTAGGAACTAGATACCCTTTCGACTTCACAGTAATCGTAGGTGCTCGCTTAAGACCAGGCTTGTTCTCTTCTACGGGATTAGGAACAAGATAACCTTTAGACTTCACCGTAATCGTTGGTGCTCGCTCAAGACCACGCTTGTTCTCTTCTATACCACCACCACCACCAACATCATCACTAGGATTATGAACAAGATAACCTTTCGACTTAAGCGTACTGGGTGCTGGCTCAAGACCACCAACACCAACACCATCAACAAATTTTCTAAAACTCCCAATCTCACTCAACTCGGACCGAGTCAACTCAGTCATATTCTTACCACCATCCGGATCCGAACCATCACCACTCAAATCTTGAACTGGAAACCTATGAACATCTGAGGAATTGAACCTATTAATAACATCTGAGGAAGAACGTTTCTTGCAAGCTTCCCAAGCATCAAAAGAAATAGCTAAATCATCAGGACCAGATACACCAAGAGACTTATAAATCCGATCCATTTCACCATCTCCACCACCAATACGGAAGCTAGTTCGATCTGGAAACTCCAAAGAACGAGTCATCATCACAGAAGAAGTTGAAACCGAGAGATCTTCAGCTGACGAACTGGAACTAGAAGCTGCGTCATAATTAACACGCTTCAACGCGTCACGACGCTCTAACCGTTTTTCACCTCTTTTAGCTGACGATTTCTTCATCCGAGCTATGATTCTATCCATAACCAGCTAAATCCATACAAGTAAGACTTGAAAACCACACCTCTCTTTTACTTGATTGCTTCGCTTTGAATTTTGTGGAGATTTTCGTGCTTTCTTTTCCAGGAAAGAAAAACCGCGGGAGTGAGGAAAGACCGAAGATTGGGCAAAACCTGACGGCGAAGAGAGAGAGAAGAAGAAATGTAAACAAAAACGCGGTGTTTCGTGGAAATAATTGGTACGGGCTGCGTTGTTGATTCCTTAGATTTTTTTTAGGTTGGGGTTTTTGTTTGGTAGGTCCCGATAAGAGTCTTTTTGCTTCTTTTTTTTTTTCTTTAACGCGTTTAGGTTTTGAAGGTAGGCTTACTAAATTGGGCTTTCTCATGCCTTCAATTCAGATTTGGATTAAACTATTGAAGTTATCATAAAAGTATGATTTACATATATAAAAAAAAAATGGGATTTTTGTGTAAATGGATCGGATTGAACTTGTTTGTTTTTGTTCTACTAATCATTTCTCTTTTTCTACATAATTTACATTTTGTCAAATGTAATAACTATTATAAAATGTTTTAGTAGTTCTAAAAATTTGGAAAATTAAGAATAATGATAAAGTTAATGTAAAGAATATATGTATATTTCTTTTAGTTGAAAAATATTTGTATATGTTAAAATAATTTCCATTTATACATTACCAGAACTTAAACTCCACTGTCCACGGGAAAGTTATATATATTCTGATAAGTTTACGTACACGTGGATTATAATTTCTACTCATTACTCTATCTTCTGCAATTTCATTGTTTCGGTAGATTACACGTTCTAGCATATGCTCTATATTCTACACTTTTCTATAATATATTTCTACATGAAGTACATGTATCCACACTTTATAGAATACATATTTCACTTTATTACTTATGTAGGTAGATTGTATAAAATATATTATGCGAGAATATCTTAAAATCTAGGAAATATGACAACTAAATATTCTCATATCTTTCGAAATATTGACATTGAGAAAGTTTAATCCTTCACATAATTATGCCCTAAAGGCTCCAAACGTAAATTTAAAAGAAGATTACTTCATCTCATAAAACTTGATAAAAAACCTCCTTGCTTTAAAGATAACACTAGTCATTATATCAAATTGATGTTATATTTTATTTTGTAGATTTCATTATGTTGCACTTTCTTAAAAAAAAATTCCCTAATTAAGATATGGAGGTTTTTAATAAGGGATACGCTAGATGATCCATTACGTCAGTGATCGGCAAACTACTATTCAATTCTTGCTTCGAGTTTCAAATTTTGACACAAAAAGATTAGCAACACAGCTATTATTCAGAAAGTCACAACTGTCAAGTCTATCACCAGATTCAAACCAAAAAGAAAAGAAAAAAAAATCCACACGAAAAGGTAGGACGCGTAAAAACAACATAAACACACAAAAGCAAGAAAAGTTAGAATTAACAAGAACAGAGCAAACAATGAAAAAATGTGTTATCCAGTGTATCCTCCACCAGTTCCGTACCCAGTAGTGCCACCACCGACGTGGATGTTATGAGCGGTGGTTTGACCTGTTCCAGTGTTTGTTCTCATCGGTTTGGTCACGGCTGTTCCCTCCACAACGTGCCTTGTTGGTTGTCCGGCTCCGTGACCAGCAAAGCCGACATCTGATGGGTCCATGTTCCGTGTCCAAAGGCTTCCTTCATGACAGCGTTGTGGTCACGAGTTTCTCTCTTCAGCATATCAGCCTGATTGATTTTTCCTTCTTTCTTTTGTGTAGCCATAAAGGCAAAAGAAAATCTCTTGATCAACTTAGTTTCATTACCATCACACAGCAAAAGAGAACTTCGTACTAACCATTAGAATGTGACGTAAAGCTACTTGATAATAGCCATCTAATGGCCCAACCTTCATAACACATTAGAAGAGGACGAACTTAACTGCCATTTCAGGTTGTACTATAAAGCCAAAACCTTTCTCTTATCAAATCAAATGTAAACACATTATCCATTGTAGTATATCAGTCAAGAGATGACAAAGCCAAAGAATTTGGTTATCAGATCTGATGTAGACAGTGTAAGGTATATCAAGAGATGATAGCAAGAAGGAACTAACCGATTCACCAAAAAAATTCATGTATGCTTGAGATTTTACCAACGAAAAACAGAAATTCTCCAACAGCACCTGTTCTGCAGTGAATCCCAAATTAACAAAATGCTTGAGATTTTACCAACGAAAAACAGAAATTCTCCAACAGCACCTGTTCTGCAGTGAATCCCAAATTAACAAAAGAAATGTGAAAATATATGAATTAAAAGCAGAAAACTGGGGAGAAGAGAACTTATTCTGATCAAAGTCTTAGACTGAATTGTGTTCACCTAAATGTCTGTTGTTTTAGCTATATGATTAATCATCTCAAAACCAATCTCCACAGTAACAAAACAAATGAAGAATACCCAAGTGATGGTGAAGTTTGGGGGCAATAATCTGAGTGATTGACGACAAATGAGTAAGTTGTGCTTCAACTCCAACAGATCTTACCCTACTCCAAAAATTTCCTTGTTTTCAATTTTGAAAACAAGGAAGAATCTTTAATATGTATAATCTGACTACAGAGATAATCCAGAAAAACATATATGAACACAAAACAATAAGATCGTAATGTACCAATCTGGGCATCAATCTTTCGAAACATCAAAAAGAATCAGCTTGTCTTCAAGAAGTATAATCATAAGGGAGAAGATCACTCATTCCCGAATAAACAGATAGATAGATTTAGAAACCTAAGAATCAACCAGATTGAACAAAGGATTATATTGAGTTACTTCATTTCAGGATAATTTACAGTTACTAACATCACAAATGATTTAACAAACATACATCACAAATTTGAAGAAGCCAAGTAATCATATCATGAAGTGAGAGAAGCAGTATTAAAAAAAATAAAAATGGTAACATGATATGTATGTTCAGAGGACACGGAAATTTCGAACCCGAAGGTCTATAACACATGAGAATCCGATGTAACACACCCAAACTCATGATTCACACTTCAAAACTATATACATATGGTAAGGGACATATAATCTGAGAAAACTTACAAACAGAATAATGATGACAAGCTAATTCTCGGGTTTAAAGAATCGCCCTGTAAACCAACAAACTTCAGACTATTTAATAGATCAGATTAATGGCGGAGGAGGAAATCAACGAAGAGAGATAATGGAGGAAGAGAAGGAAAGGGGATGAGGAAGAAAGGGAGCGGAAGTAAATGAGAGATGGACAAATCGTGGAAGTCCATTGGCTAAGGATGAAGAAAAAATATAGATTAGGAGACAAGAGGTGGAAACGCAAGACGATGGGAGGAGAAGAGAAGGAGATAACCATCTTGAAGATATCGACATATTTATTAAAATAGTTTGTTTTATTTTCTGTTTTTTATGTATTTGATTTTATTAAAATCATTTAATAGAACTAATTAATAAAAAATAAATTATGAAAACTAAATATGGAGGTTAAAATCGGATCATCAAAAAACAAAGTACTAGTAGGACAAAGTTGGGTTGAAGAAATACTATTGGGACAAAGTTGAGTTCAATCCGACCCATTTAACCAATTTTTTCTAAAAAAAATACTTCTATACAACTTTGAAACTTTGAAATTAAGAGAGACACGACAATGAGAAAACTTTATTTTTCACTGATGATGATATTAAGGTAAATTTTCTTAATAACTGAAAGTATATTTATAATGATTTAGATTTAAGTATTTCATTGTGTGCCTAATATTTTATTTTAGAGACAATTGTAGCTTCCATAATTATTTCTATAATTGTTTAATTTTACATATAACATATAAAAAACCTTAATTAATTTAATGTTTTTGAGGCGTCTTGACAAATGTTATGTATTCTAAACCCATCCTCATCTTTGAATGTAAGTTCTCTGGTGATGAATTGTAAATATATCAACTTTTGCAACATTTATGTAAAAAAAATTAAACTAGAAAAAAATACCCAGTTAAAGCATCAAAGAGTTGTTAGCAACATAGGACTTTAGCCAGCAATGAAGATTATTCAGAGAAGCTCAATGACCAAAATATTTTGGGAAGGAAAAATAGACATACATATTTCATTAAACAAAACAAATGACTATTCTATCACTTCATCTTATTTCATTAAACATTATATAATTTATATTAAAAAAAAGTTCAAAAACTTTTTTTTCTTTTAAAAATTGTTTTTCAATTTTTTTTCATAATTTTTTTGTTCAGTAAGATCTCTAACATTTTCAGTAAGGTTTCTAACATTTTCAGTTAGGTCTACAACATTTTGAGGAAATTTTTGCTAAAAACCAAGAAAAATAAAATTTGAATTTTAAGTTAGTATTTCAGTAATATCTTCCTGAATAAAAAAAAAGTGAGACATACAATTTAGATTGGATATTGTAGTAACATTTTCAATAAGTTCTTTAACATTTTCAGTAAGATCTACAACATATTCACAAAGTATTTTCTAAATACCAAAAAATGAAAGTTCAAATTTTAGGTTTAGATTTCAATAATACATCCTAAATAAACAATAATCAAGACATAAAATCTAGATTGAATATTGTAGTAACGTTTTCAGTAAGTTCTACAACATATTCAGGAAGTCTTTTCCAAATTCATATTTTAGTAACTTTTTAGTTAAGTCTATAACATTTTTCCTTTTTTTTTGTGCACAAGCATTTCTTCATTCAAACTTAAACCATAGTGTTACATAGAAAGGAGAGAGTTAAATATAACTTTTTGATTACAAACATTAATTTGAAACAAAAAGAAGTTAAAGCAAGATATGTGGTAGCTGTCATCCTTAAACAAAAGCATTCCATAGTGTAGAGAAGCCCTCGAGTCTCAGCAACTTGGAGCTTAAGTATTGGAATGATGCTAGGAGAAGTAGAGAACACCAACAATGAACTCATACCCATGATTGTTTCTGCCACTAGTGCTAAGAAAACAATCCCAAATTTGGCTACACTGACAAGTGTTGAGCCTTGAAGAGGTACATAGATTAGATCATCTGTAAAATACACCTCTATTCCATAAGGTATATCATACAAGAAGCCATACACAAACCATGCAGAAAAAGGAGGTGTAAACATTGGCGGATCTAGAAAAACTTTTAACCGGGGGCATTATCATATTTTTAAATTAGTTGAGGGCCCTATCATAGATTTTCAACTAGATACTTAAAAAATTCAAAGTTTTAGACTAATTACTACAAAAAATCAAATTTTAACCGGGGGCATGTGACCCCGTCGAACGTAACGTGCGTCCGCCCTTGGGTGTAAACGGTCCCAGAATCTCGGCAATGAAAGAAGATTGAAGCATCCTGCAAGTGAAAGCACTACAAACCAGTAGCAAGCCGTCCAAGTATGCTAATGTTGATAGAGTGAAATCCAGTTTGGGACAAGATAGATCACTACCAATAGGTTGTTTCTGGGAGTTATACAATAAATACTCCCTCATGGTGTCAAACACATCTAATAGTAAAATCATTAGAGTGTATGAACACCTTTTAATCCAAGATATCGTTCCAAATAACCAGCATAGTGCAGTAATAGTTCGACTTAAAGGCTGGGATAAGTAAAAAAATATTTGATAAACGATAGTAAACCAAACCTTTTGGAAAGGGCACTGTAGTGGGTCAAAATCCAATCTTCAAGTTAAAGTATGGGCCCAAAGAAGGTTTGCTTGGTCGGAAAAGCTGGTTCGGTTGGAGTTTGGAGAGAGGCAATCGCCGGATACTAGATCCAGAAGGAAGATGTTGCGCTTGAAGGTTGCAAACCTTACAAAGCGCCATGAGACTACCATGTATGGCATTTGGACGAGTTGGCTGGAAGGTTGTGGATAAGCATCTAGGAGAGAAGAATTTGGGGTTCTCAAAAGTGGTGGATGTGATGGCTTCATCGTAGATGGGTTCAGACAACGAGCGAGTCTCACTATAGGGGTGGTGGAAGGAATACCGTTTGACGGGGAGGCAGCAATCCGGTTAGAGGGTAAGAGTAGAGCTCTGTGGTGGGTGGAGGAGGCTAGCAGGGCGATGCTTCTGAAGATCTTTAAACCCTGTTCAACTTTGACGAGTCCTCGTCGTCTTGCAGACCAGATCTGAAGCTCATACAGAAATACCTCCCAATTCAACCAGAGAAGGAACATGAGGCAACAAAGTCGATAAGGATGAGATTGAGATACGGGAAAAACACGACGGTTAGGGATTTTGGATTTTAGGGAAAGTGAGGACCAGAAAAAGAGAGAAAAGAAAAGAAGAAGAAGTAGAGATGAGAGAAACAGAGAGGGGATGAAAAGAGGTTGATGCCGGCGAGCTAAAGCTCCACCGGCGTCAAAGGGAGGCAGCTGTTTTGGCGTCTCGATAACTGGGCCAGAGAGGAAGCTAGGGCGAACCATTCATAGTCTATAACATCTTTCCAATAAGTCTTTCTAAAATACTAAGAAGATATTTGTGTAAAAACCAACAAGTGAGTCATAAACAATGTAATGAGTTTTAGTAAAATCTTTCTAAAAATTCAGAAAAACTTCATAAATTTATATTTGATCAATTGTGGAATGTCACATTTTTAAAATATCATATAACAACTCGGATATAGGATATATAAAAATATTTCGGAATGATTTACATATATTTAGGAAAGGCGTCATAAAACAATTTATGAAAAACAAATTAGGAAAAAAAATTTGCATTAAAAAAATTTGTAAAATTTTTTTGAAAAAAACAAGTTTGAAATTTTTTTTTGAATTCTTTTATTTATAGGTTTTTTAAAGAAATAATGATCAAACTAAACTGTTTTGTGATGTTTATGACAAAAATGTTTTTGAAAGAGAAGAATGACCAAAATGTTTATTAAATGAAATTAAAGACTAATTTACCCTTCATTTCCACATATTCATTAAATATATAAAAAATATTTTTATCTTTTCAAAAAATAATAACTAAAATACTTCGAAATTTTTTTCTCAACATTTTTTTCATATTTTTTTAACAAAAAAAAATTTTACAAATTTTTTGAGGAAGCATTTTCCAAAAATATATGTAAATGATTCATAAATATTTGTATATGTCATATATGTGAGTTGTTAATATGATCTTTTAAAATGTGACATTATACAATTGACCAAATATAAATTTATGAAGTTTTTCAAAACTTTCACGAAGATTTTACTGAAAATCATTATGGCCTTGATTGTTTGCAGTTTTTAAAATAGTTTTTGGATTTAGATTCTCTAAAAAACTATTTTACAACCAATCAAGATTTTGAAAAAACAAATTTCCTATAATATAGGGAAACCAGTTTTTGAGTATTCCATTTCATTTTCAAAGAAAAACCAAAATCCATGTTTTTGGGGTTTCTGTTTATTAACTCACGTTTGTTTATTTTTGTACTATTTTAGAATTTTTTTGTAAATAATAAATATGATTTATCAAAATCCAAAATCTAAATCTAAAATCTAAAAACCGAAAACCAAAATCAATAAACCAAAATCTAAAACTAAAAATTAGCCAAACATTCAAAGCCTATATTGTTTATGACTCAGTTTTTGGTTTTTACACGAAGACCTTCTTAGTATTTAAGAAAGATTTATTGGAAAAATATTATAGACTAAAACATTAGTAAAATATGAATTTAGGAAGGACTTCCTAAATATGTTGTAGACCTTAATGAAAATGTTAGAGACTTTACTGAAAGTGTTAGAGAACTTACTGAAATATTACTAAAATTTTATAGACTTAACTAAAACATTAGTAAAATATGAATTTAGGAAGGACTTTTTGAATATGTTGTAGATTTTAATAAAAATGTTAGAGACTTTAGTGAAAGTGTTAGAGAACTTAATGAAATATTGCTAAAATATGAATTTAGGAATAACTTTCTGAATATGTGATAGACTTTACTAAAAATGTTGGAGACTTCATTGAAACTGTTAAAGACTTTACTGAAAATTTTAGAGAACTTATTGAAAATGTTAGAGAACTTGCTGAAAATTTACTACAATATTTAATCTAGATTATATGTTTCATTTATTGTTTATTTAGGAAGTATTACTAAAATCCTAACTCAAAATTTGAACTTTCATTTTTTCTTTGTATTCAAAATGATTTACTGAATATGTTGTAAACATTACTGAAAATGTTAGAAAACTTACTGAAATATTACTAAAGTATGATTTTATGAAAGATTTCTTTAATATGTTATAAACCTTATTAAAAATGTTAGATATCTTATTGAAAATGTTAGAGACCTTATTGAAAATATAAGAGACTTTATTAAAAATGTTAAAGAACTTAGGCTTAGATTGGTGACCTATAAAAGAATGGAAAAATGGAAAATAAATTGACCAAATTTTCATTTTAGGAATTGAAAAAAATAAAATAGTAGGAAATTTTGTTCCTCATCAAATTTGATGAGGAAAATATTACTTCTTTAATTCATTAAAATAAGAGGAACAAAAGGAATGATGTGAGACTCATGTTAAAAAAATCAGAGAAAATTTTCTCTTTGATTGGTATGAATTTGGAGGAATAACAAATTCCCCATATTTATTTTCCTAAAACATGACCACCAATCTAAGCCTTACTAAAAATGTTAGAGAACTTACTGAAAATGTTAGAGAACTTACCGAAAACGTTACAACAATATTCAATCTAAGTTGTATGTCTCATTTATTGTTTATTTATGAAATATTACTAAAATCCTAACTTAAAATCTGAACATTCATTTTTTTCTTAGTATTTAGGTGGGACTTCATGAATATGATGTAGATCTTACTGGAAATGTTAGAGAACTTAAAAAAAAACTATTTTTGGAAAAATGTTGAAAACAAACATTGAAAATAAGTCGAAAGTAAAAAAAAAATTAATAATAGAAATTAGATAATATTTAATGGATAAAATAGTCATTTGTTTTGTTTAATATAACATTATTGTCTGTTTTCCCTTCCCAAAATATTTTGGTCATAAGAACCTAAAATATTGTTATTTTAGAGATTTGCCCTTTTTAATGATTCTTATTTTGTTTAAAAATATTTAATGAATATGTAGAAATGAGGGTAAACTAGTTTTTAATTTCATTTAATGAAACATTTTGGTCATTTTTCCCTTCCCAAAACATTTTTATCATAAACCCCCCCAAAACATTTTAATTTTGGACATTATTTCTAATTTTAATATATGTGACTTATTGAAAAGTTTATTAAACTCATATTTCAACCAAAAAAATTATTGTTCTTATTATCAACTTATTTTAGACTTGTTTTTTAAATGAGAACTCTTATTTTCATCAGATTATGTCTACGCATATTCGGTTTATATTTGGGAATTGTAGTGGGACATAAATGATACAAACTTTATTCTCTAAATTTTTATTCTTTGTCCTATTCACGCTAAATCTCATCATATATTTTTTAGTTAGCTTTCCTAATTTTTGTGTTCGCATTTGATGCTTTTTTGGTGTTTTATGTTCTTGGAAATTTCTATTCAGATCTGATTTTTTCCATCAAATATTTTATCTATTTCAGATTTTGTCTTATATTAGTTAATTGATTATTTTGTAACTGAAATTTTATTGCATAATTTTTTTGTGAGGATTGTTAATTGGTATTGTTTATGATTTATTAGTTTTTTGGTTAGTTTATTTTTAATTTTTTTTAAAAGATTATAAGATGCTTATATTATTATTTTTTATTTTTGTTTACTTATTTAATATATGCAATATTTTTTAGGAAAAATTTTTTATTAGTTATTTGTAGAATTTTTGGATTTTTTTTTTTCATTGTAACTGAAATTTTATAGAGTAATTTGTTTGATATGACTGGTATATGATATTGTTTATGATTTGGTTTTATTTGGTTATATTACTTTACTTTTTTTTTAAGAATATATAAGATGTATGATTGTTATTTTAAAAATTGTTATTTTAAAAATTTTTGTTAATGATAATTTACTTTTGGGTCTTTAAAGTTATCTTGACTTATTTTAAAAATTATATAAGATGCGTAAATTGTTAACTTTTGTTTATTTTCTCATATTTATCTTAGTTTCTTAGAAATTATATTAAAAACAAATTTAGTATTTTTTGGTTAGTTTATTATACTTTTCATTTTGTTAGAAAATATAAGATGTATGATTGTTATTTTTTTTGATGAAATATTTGTATTTTGTGTTTTGATTATTAATGGAATTTTTAGTACAGTTTATTTTATGGATTTTTAATTTATTTAAGGCTATAAAATTATAAATTTTTAATTATTTGTAAATTCAGAATTTTAATAATTTTGTTTATTATATATTAAAATAATTGTTGAGGTGTCAAAAAGTTAAAATGACCTATTTCAACCTGAACAATTTCAGTCATGCGTTTTCATACCTGAATTACAATACAGTGCAAGTTCCAACATAACTATTTTTCTTTTTTTCGGAAAAAAAACTACTTAAAATAATAAATTTAAGCCGAAATCAACATTAACCAAAATTGTGTTAGTCATGTTGAGTTAGCTGCGACGTGTATAGTTTTAACTTAATTAGCTGCCACATGTCATATTTGATTTATTCGTTAAAATCTTGTTTCCTCCAATATCATTTTCCGAAAAAAAAAGATTTGACTTTTTTTGGCTGAAAATGAGGTTTTGCCGGGAAAACGATAATTTGGGATTTTGACAGAAAAAATGAATTTTTGATTTTTGTTGAAAATAAGATTTCACGGTTTTAACAGAAAAGAGATTTTGCGGTTTTTGGAGAAAAAAATCTCGTTTTTCAACTAAAACCGTAAAATCTAATATTTTCGAAAAATGATATTGGCGGAAACGAGAATTTCTGGTTTTCGAGAGAATTAATAGTTTACTGTTTTGACGGATAAACTAAATATGACATGTGGCAGCTAATTAGTTTAAAATTATACGTGTGACAGCTGAATCAACATAGTTGACTAAAATAATTTTGGTCAATGTTGATTTCGACCTATATTTGATAGTGTAGGTAGCTTTTCCAAAAAAAAAAATTAGTTCATGTTGAAATTGGCACTGTGTTGTAATTCACGTAAAAAAAACACGACTGAAATTATTCAGATTGAAATAGATCATTTTTTCATCTCTATAATGAGGTGGTTAGATAAAAAGAAGGAATAATAAGTAACTTTATATATATTACAGAAACAAAAGCAGCAGACTAAAGTTTATTATGTTTTTCCTATTGAAGCGGATACAGCCACAAACATATAAAATTGGACCAAATCATTCCCAAAGAATCAATCTAGTCGAATATATTTTATTAATTGCATTTTATGGCAACTCTAAGAACTAAAAAGTTAGTATTTAGACAAATTTATAATGATGGGGTTATTTATTAATGAATTATAAATAATTATTGACTTATTTTTTGGTCAATTATTTATATTTGGATGCCCTTTATTTATAGTTTTCATTTAAATTAACCATATATGTTAAAACTGAATATCTAAATGATATATGTATACATAATAGCATGGTATTAAATTTGACTATGTAAAAAACATACACGTTCACAACATATACATGAATTTAAATCTATTATATTAAAACACAATCATATTTTGAAAAAAATCTTACCTCTACGTATGATTTACAGAAATACCATTAACTTTAGTATAATTTTCAAGATATTCATTAATGGTATTAATATAAATATCATTATCTCTTGTTTCCAAATAACATATCAATTAGATATGCATTCAAACAATCTAAAAATAATTGGTCTCACTTATTTAATCAATGAAAAAAAAAATATATATATATATATATATAAATATTTTAATATACATCATATTTTAAATCAAACAATAAATATGATTCAATAATATAATACATAATTTTTAACTGAGCACTTGTGGTTCAATAGTGAAAGGAGTGGTAGTACTCTTCCACTACCTGACTTCAAACACCAGCCACTGGCATAATTTAACATAGGGACTACGTCGGCCTTCCAAGACCACTGTGCCTATACCGGGCCATTGGTGGGGGTAGTTAGATCAATCGGGTTTTGATATAATGTGAGTTACTTAAACTTCTGATTTTATGTCTTATATTAATTAATTGGTTTTTTGTAACTGAAATTTGATGGTGTAAATTGTTTTTTGTGAATTATTAAATAGTATTTTTTTATGAGTTGTTATTATTTGATTAGTTTATTTTTTTTCATTTTGTAAGATGCTTATATATATTTTTTTGTTTACTTATTTAATATATGCAAAAATTTTATTTAGAAAAACTTGTTATTTTTTTTCAGTTATTTATAGAATTCTTACTTTTTTTTTCGTTGTTACTGAAATTTCGTAGAGTAATTTTTTACGAGGACTGGTAAATGATATTGTTTATGATTTGGTATTGTTTGGTTATAATATTTTTTCAAAGAATACACAAAATTTCTAGGTTAATGTTTTTGAATATTAGATAATGATTATTTACTTTAGTGTCTTTGAAGTTATATTGACATATTTTTTATTATTTTTTGGATAGTTTATTTTATTGTTTTATCTTTCTAAAAATTATATAAAATGTCTAATTTTTAAATTTTGGTTATTTATTTATCATATTTATCTTACTTTCAAGGAAATTATATTAATAAACGTTTTTAGTTTTTTTTTTTGGTTAGTTTATTATATCTCTTTGTTTTGTTTGATTATATAAGATATCTGATTGTTATTTTTAACTTTTGGTTATTTATTTCTCATATTTATTTTTGTTTAATGGATATTATATTAAGAAACTTTTTATTACTTGTTGGTTAGTATATTATATATTTTGTTTTGTTAGATTATATAAGATGTCTAATTGTTATATTTTGTTTTGTTTTTTTATTTTGATTAAATATTGTTATTTTGTGTATTAATTATTTATAGAAATTTTAGTACAGTTTATTTGCTGAAATTTTTTAATTCTTTTTAGGCTGTAAAAAAAAAATTATAATTATTTATAACTTTAGATTTTCAATAATTTGGTCTACTATAGATTAAAATAATTGCTGAGGTATCAATAAATTAGAGATCTTTATAATTTATAATGAAGTAGTTGGATAGAAAGAAGGATAAATAACTTTATATATATTACAAAAACAAAAGCAGACTAAAATTTATTATTTTTCTTCTACTGAAGCGCTTAAAGCCACAGACATATAATGTTGGAGTAAATCATTCCTAAAAAATCACTCTAGTGAAATTCATCATTCTATTATTCCTAAATCATCTTTCTATTATTTTTTGTATGTATTATTTTCTTCTGTAGTGGATTTCCACACTAACTCAAGTTTAAGTAATAAAATAGTTTTTTGTTGACAAAAAAAAAAGAAAATCACTCTAGTGAAATATATTTTATTAATTGCATTCTTATGGCAACTCTAAGAACTAAAAAGTTAGTATTTAGACATGTTAAATTTATAATGATGTAATTTGGTTATATTTTAATGAATTATAAATAATTATTGACTTATTTTTGGTCAATTATTTATATTTGGTTGTCTTTTAGTAATATATATATGTGGTGCAATTTTGACCTACTAACATTTAAATATTTAAATTAGTGTATATATATATCTATATATATATATTATTCATATAATGAGACATGTGGTGTTTTTATAGTTACATGTTTTAATTTAACATTTTATTCCATTACAATATGTAAATATTTAGATAATTGAAAAACAGATTAAATAATTGATTCAAAAAATTAATTATTAGGAAAATCATTTTATATGAAAAATATTATGTAATGTTATAATTTATTTACGTAAGTGTTTAACAAATTATGTATTGTCATATTCTACAGGACAGGATAGAATCTAGTAATTAATTGATGTTTATATAATTTTGTCTTTAGGACAGGACAAAAAGTAATATATAATTTTTTTTGTTTGGTAATTTATTGATGTTTATATATATGGTTATAATTGATAGTATGTTTAAGATAGACAATATAAATGATACACATTTACAGATAATAGCGTGGTATTAGAACTGACTGTCTACAATGAACATGTGGATAATATAACAGTTTATGGTAGTATTCAAAAACTAAAATAATTTAACTGTAATACATGGATAATGAAATAGTTTTTTTTTTATCTACTGTAGTTTTTGATATGTGTCAAATATTTTAATAGAGATTAAATATATAAACATTTTTATATGAACGATATATGTGTGAATAATATGGAAATTTAATATTTAGAACACAGAAAAAATATTTTTATAATTTTATATATCTGTAAATATATGCTAAATATTAATTTCCTGTCAGTTTGAAATATTTTTATATAAATAATATATGAGCAAATATAATGAATTTTGGTAATATTTTTAATATGATAGTTCCATATACACACAAATTAAATTATAATATTTAAAAGCACAAAATATTTTGTTTATGTATTGACTATTGAGTTTATAAATACATGGTAAATTATATTTTGTGCATTAATACAAATATATTGTTATGTAAAAAAATGAATATACTAACAAGACCAAAAATACTCTTACAAGTAGGCTAATTAAAATTTTAGTTAATAGACGATAATTATAATACATTTTAAAATTTTTAGTTAGTAGACGATATTTGTAATACATATTAAATTTTCACATATAAATTCAAAATACATTAAATTAAATTAAATATGCTTGAAAAGAAATGAAAAATTTGAATTGAAATTTTGTTTCTACATTAAAATACATGTAGATACACAAAATAGATTATAATAATATAAATCTTCAAATAGAATTTTTAAGGATTGATATATTCAGAACACTGACCCTTTGAACCTAATAAATCTTATTAATCGTTTGGATGGATAAGCAATATTTCAGCTAAACCTCTGACTAAAAATGGTTATTTTAAAAAGCTATTTCATGATCTTTTATCTTCGTATAGAATAATCATGAACATTGGTTATTTGCATGAACATGACCACAAACAACCATATAATTATAATTCAAGTTTTTTTATAAACTATTTAATTGATTTATGAAATATAGTTTTTTGAGAAATCATTGATCTGCGAGATGTTTCACTCATACGTATTGTACCTATAAGTATTATTATAGACCATATAGATTAGGATGATATCTTCCTAGAATAGAAGAATGTATGATCAATTTAAGATATTGTACTGCATAATATACGTAAATGAACAAACCATATTGTGGTATGGACTAGATGTTCAAAAAATTAAATCTTAAATCCATATACTTGAAAACTAAGATATCCAGTAAAATAAAAAAATTTCACGTGTATTGATTTTGTATTGATTTTGAGAAATCTCTCAAATAGAAGTATAAGTTGTGATACATATGTGAATGTGCGGGATAGAAAATTAGGATGACATCTTACTAAAACTGAAGGATATACGGTCAAGTTTAGATATCGTAATATGAAATAAATAGATGGATAACACATATCATGGTATGAAATAGACGTTCAAAATTTAAATGTGTATACTTAAAAGTGAAGATGTTCACTGAAATAAAAATATATATATTGCACGTTATATCGTGATGTATTTTAATTTGAGAAATATTTCAAATAGAAACATAATTGCAATACAAAATGTGAATGTGTGGGATAGAGAATTAGGATGACATCTTACTAAAATAGAAGAATCTACGTTCAAGTTTAGATATCTTACTACTACGTAATATACATAAATGGATAACCCATATCATGATATAAACTAAATGTTCAAAATTTAAATGCATATACTTGAAAGTTAAGATGTTCACTGAAATAAAAAAAAATTCATTTAGCATGTTACATCGTGATGTTTTAATTTTGAAAAATTACATAAATAAAAGCATAAGTAACGATAAAAATATTTGCATGTGGAGCATATGAATGAAATGATAAATATTTTTAATTTAAATATCCATCAATTTACAAACTTGACGATTTCATAGATCCAAGTTCCTATCGCTTTTTCAGACAAATTTAGTTAATTATTAGTTATCATTTTCGAGATTTTCAAAAAAATTAACACAGTCAAAAAGTATCATTGTTTATAATGGGATGTATGAAATGACAAGAATTACTTGAATTTGGATAAGACCCTCTCAAGTTCCTTGATATTATTATATAAGAGTCAACAAATAAGAATTGACATATAACACTGATAATAACATGAAATCTCACAATTGTGTTTTCGTGTTATAAATAACTGATTATATCAGATGTTTGTGCTATATAGATGGTTCATGGAATAATACATAAGTGAATTCGATTTTGCGATAAATATTTTTATAAGAAGGCACCAAATGGTCATTGATAGGAGGTAAGTGTTTATGGTGTTGTATTTCTCTTTTGCATGCAGGGTAAGAAAAACACATTTATGGATACGGTTTTGTTTGATTGTAAACCAGAAGACATTTATGGTTTTTGCATTGAACTGTTTTATACTGCTGAAGATTGTTTTCTCATCCGAGGGCTGATTCGTTTTCTTAATACTTTGGAGGAGTTTGTTAAGAGTAAGAAGAGTTTCTCTTTTTTGACTTCATATTTCTCATCCCACATACATAAAAAAAAATTAAGTAAGTATGGAGTGCGTTTCTATAATTTTTTATACTAATTTTGTGAACTATGTACCACCAATATGATGGTCTTATTAAGTATATATATATATGTTGTTGAGAAAAAAGAATGTACACATAGTTTTTTTAGTTGTTGGATGTTATAGTTGTCAAATATTTGTTAAACCTAAAAATAATTTGAACTATAGTTCAATAGATACAAAAGAAGTTAAGCCTAGATAATCCCTAAACAAAGAATTTCACCCAAAAAAAAAGATTATGACTAGATGACATCTAAAACTTGAGAGGAACACTTGCAAAAAGAGACGCACCAAAAATAGAAAAAAAATGATAGCTAAAAGAAATTTTTTTTAAAACTTACCAGAGAGAAAAGAGTTGTTGTTTAGTTTATATTAACAAAAACAAAAAAATATGAAAATCGCTTTTTTCATATTTTGTTTTTCCTTTTATGTTTTTTAAAAAGAGATAAATATTAATTGAACACTTCATTTAAGATATGAAAAAACGGAAAAAGACATGTATAACTTTGGCCAAATGATGAAAGAGGTATAAACTCGGCCAAACGATGAAAAGGGCATGCAAACCATCATGGTATGGCTGACAGAATCTCTACTCTATCTGCTGAAGCAAAACTTCTCTCAGTCTGGAACCATAATATAGTCTGGCTGGTAGGTCATGCATGGCTTAAAGCATCTCCTATCTATCTGGTGAAGCAGAAGTTTGGACACAAAGCATGGTTTGACTGAGGGCTGATTTGGCAATTTTCCTCGTTTTTCCTTTTATTAACTCTAATTGATTCACAAAATCTTTGAAAGTTTTTATTCTGAACTTGAAAAACAAAATATTGTGTTCTGATTAGCGAGAGTGGTTTTTTACATCCTACTTCAACAACCATTATACTATTCTTTTTACAAACTTACTATTTAATAGATCCAAGTCATAGGGACATAAATTTTATTAATTATTAGTTATATTTTTGGACTCCAAAAAATAAGTAGAGTAAAACTGTATCATTTCTCATATAGTATGTATGAAATGATAAAAATTACTCAACTCTAGAAACACTCACAAGATCCTCTAGATCGTTGAATTAGGGTTAACAAAATAGGAATTGACATATAACAATTATAAAAACATAAAATCTCACAATTACGTTTTTGTATTATAAATAATAAATTATGTAAAATATTGGTGCTATATAGATGGTTCATGATATAATATATATGTGAGTTGGAGTTTGGGATCAACATTGTTGTAAGAAAGCATAAAAAGATCATTGATAGGAGTTAGATGTATATGATGGGCCACTCCTCCTTTGCATGGAGGAGGAAAAAGACAGTTCTATGAGCACAGTTTTGTTTGATTGTGAACTAGAAGACATCTATAACTTTAACATTGAACTGTTTTATGATGGTGAAGGTTGTTTATTCACTTGTGCAGTTATTCATTTTCTTAATACCTTTGGAGAATTCATTTGAATGAGAAATTTTTCCTTTTTTCTCCATCTTTCTTATATCACATATGAAAGATGCAAATATGATTAAATTAGTATGAAGTATTAGACTACAACATCCTAATACTACATTTATGAATTTTAGTTTTACCGCTGATATGATTTTCTTAATTGTACTAGAAGTTGTTGATAAAACAAACTCACAAAATAATTTTCTTTTAGTTGTTTGATGTTACAGTTGTCAAATATAATTTTGTTAAAATATCTACGAAAACACTTTTATGCAAATGACAGATATGCGACCTATATGAAATTATGGCAAAATCCTTACTAGAATATATTCATAAATACACTAATTAAATTATAATAGCAAAAAATGCGTGAAACAGTTTTCTCAGTTATTATTAATGGCCCATTTGTTAATATATATTAAATATTTTTTGCTCATAAATTAATAAAGACTTTTACATTTATGATATATGGATAAAAATATCACAAATTAAGGTAATATATTAATTAAAAACATGTTCAAAGATACAGTAATAAAATTGTAATAGTCAAAAATAAACAGTTTTTTAGTTAATGATCTTCCATTTTTTAATACATTAAGGTTGTTTTTTCGGAAATAATTTTATGGTACTACATTCAACACTCCTATAAATTCATTTGATTTAAGAAGAATTTTTTTCATCAAACAGTTTCTAATCTTTTTTCTCTCTCTAACATAATTTTTTTTTTATTTTTTTTAAAAAAGAAAACCTAGTATTTAGAATCAAAATATTCAAACAAATAAATAAAATCGAGCATTGTGTACTCTGTTGGAAGAAAGAAAGAAAACAAGCTGCTGTTTGTTCATGTGTTTCGTTTTTTCTTCCATGGTATTCCCAAAAAACCACAGAGCCAAATAATATTTTCACCTCCTTCTCTTCTTCTTGTTCCAACAGTCTCATTTTTACATCTAAAAGACCCTAGTTTCCATTCAAACTTTTCCCTTCTTCAAACACAAGTTCCGTCCCCCAGCCCTTGCCCCCACACCACCACTCGTTTCTCCTTCCATCGATTCGCTTTGAATATCCTTCTGGGTTTTGGTTCTTGTGTCTTGTTGTTCTTCCCACCTCTTTCATTCATACCCACCATTTCAATTTTCTCGTTTCGGGCTGTATTGAATTCTAGGGCTTGTGGGTGATTGATAATTAGAGATTATTTCCCTTAGTTGTTATGCTTTTTTTGTTTGGTGTCATTACCGTTGGTGGGTTTTATTACTGACCTTTGAGTAATCTGGTAGAGAGAAGGGTGTGTAGAAGGTCTCTCCTTACTGATTTTGTTTAGGTTTGAGAGGGATTTTATTGTAATTTTCGAAGAAGACAAAGGATTGTGATTTCTTGAACTGCCTTTAGGAGGTGATTAGAGTTTTGTATAGGAAGGAGGGTGAAAAAAGGGTAGAGAATTGTAAATTTGGTTATTTTATCTTGATGAAGTGTAGATTTTACTGATGGAAAAACGTGAACCTGCTTTAGTACCTGAATGGTTGAGAAGTACAGGGAATTGTTCTTCTGGTGATGAGAGTAAAAATCACAATCTGTCATCTTCTGCTTGTCCAGGTATTGCTTTAGTTCTGAACATTGGTTGATTGATATGAATAGCATTGTAACTCTATATTGTTTTCATTTTTGGTTTTGGTTTTAGATTCTTCTTTAGCACATAATAGCAAGAATAAGAATAATATGACCAAATATAATGTTGATTCAGTTCGGTCTCCTTTTCCCGATCGGTATTCTGCAACCAATGCAAGGAGGGGGTTTAGTAATTGGTCTAACAGAAATACATATGTTAATTTCAATGTCCAACGGAACAGTCATAGAGATAAATATCGGAGCAGGGAGAAAGATAGGGTGAGTTATATGGACCCATGTGATCATGATACTTTACCTTTTGGTTCTTTCTTAAATGGAAAGGATCAAGAGCAATTAAGGCGATCACATTCAATGACAACAAGGAAACAAGGATACCATCTGACTCAAAGGTTTAGAATGGGGTTAAGAAATGGTAGAAGCATTAATAATGCTTACAACAGAAATGGTATACTTCCGGAACCTAGTCTTGCAAAGAGTACCAACAGAAATGATTTTCTCTTGCTGAGACCCAAGGAGAGGAATGGAAGTCCAGATGTTGAAAGAATCTCATCTCCTGGTCTAAGTTCTGCTGTTCAAAGCTTGGTTGTTGGTAACCCAGAATTGACTGATGGGGAAGGTTGGACATTGGCTCTGGCTGAGGTTCCCAAAGTAATCGAGAAGAGTGCTTCTGTCTCTCATGCTAATATTGGTACCTCTCTAACCATAATGGGACAGACTTGTCGTAACATGGTAGAAGCAGTGGTGCAGGCTCCTAGAATTGTGACACCACCTCAGGTATATAATTTGCATGTTTGTGTTGCTTTATAGTACACTTACATTTTCTGTTTATTTATGATGTTAATTTATTATATTAGGGATCTTCAAAGATACAAAGACTTGAGGACCGAACTCTTAAACAATCTAGGCAGTTGATACCTGTTGTGCCTTCAGCACCAAAGGGATCAGTAAGCTCTTTTATTTTTAGTAGTTATAATTAGTTTTTTTCTGTTACATTGGGCTATACTCAGTATATTGAGGTTGGTTTCTCAGGTTCTAACCAAAGAAATGGTTCGAAGTGGTGAACATGGTCTTGGTTCTGTAAGAAATACCCACCAGCAGTCCTCTATACTGCTTGGTAATCTTCCCTCTAATCGTGGTAGTCAGATCAAGCCTGATGCTACTAAAAAACTGGTGGTTCTTAAACCTGCTACGGAAAATGGAGTGTCTGCTGCTAAGGAATCTGGAACTCCAAGTCTTATAACCAACAGCCTGGCAGCTGCTCGCCAGATGACCGCTGCTTCATCCATCCAAGTTACTGCTGATGTGCCAAGTAAAAAAAATCCAAGGGAGCTCGGGGGAACCTTCACAAACATGCCGACTGAGAAGAAAATTTCCATTGCTCAAACTCGGAGTAGGAGTGCATTTTACAGTGCTTTGAAGAAGAAAATTTTTATTAACATCTTAACTGATCCATCAAAAACTAGCTCCATTTTTTCTTCTACCGAGGTAAAAAAAAATATCTCTAAAGGGCTTCTACTGAGTGACTCTTCAAGTGTACAGTCTACTGAAAGAGATGACATTTTCATGGAATGGGTCAAGAAAGTTTTTGAAGTTGCAGAAAAGAATAGTGGTTTTGAATTGGTAGACCATCCAGATGAAAAAGAGGCTGAATTCCTTAAATCCCTTGGGTGGGAAGAAAACAATTCTGAGGAGGACAAACCCCTCACGGAGAAAGAGATCAAAGCTTTCATTGAAAAGGTATGAGGATACAAGAACACTCTTACATCGGTTGTCTTTGATGTTCTTTCATTGTTTTTAATTTTTTTGACTCTACATCTTTAAAAACAGTGCAAGAAGTTGAAGCCATCATTGATGCAGAAGCATATCATTTAAGAGCCACCTGAGGATTTAACTGCCATCTAGTGCTTGGATTTTGAAGATAGTTTCTCATTTCTCTTTCCTTATTTTTCCTTATATTCTTGGGGGGTTTTAGTTTGATTACTTTGGAGGTGGTGGAGGCTTCAGTTGCACTATTGAATGTTGTTCTACTTCTTCAGAGAAGCAACGAAAATGAGTATTTGTACATCTTTTGGTCTGAAGTAGAGAGATACTTTGTTCTTCTAACTTCCTTAGGTTTCTAATCTTTGATGATAATGGTGATGAGAGAAAGAGAAAAAAAAAATATTTGTTGTTGGTATAAAAGAAATTTAAAGGCTTTCAGTTTTTTTTTTTAATAATTTAAATAAATTAAAAATTCATCTTTTAGCCTTTTTTCTCTTAATTAGTTTCAGTTATTTTTTTCTATTTTCTCTCACCTCAATAGTTTCAAAGTTAAACGTTTAACTTGGTTTGCTTATGCGATTGAATGAAAATACATAATCTATTGTTGGCTTGGCTAATTTGGTATTTGGATGAAAATACACAATCTATTGTTCGCTTGGCTAATTTGGTATTTGGATGAAAATACACAATCTATTGTTCGCTTGGATAATTTTGTATTTGTGTTCAAACGTTGAATATATTCATAAAACTATTTACATTAAACTAATAAAATGATTTAGATAGATAAAGCAAAAAAAAGGTGGAGTTGGACTGGATGAAAATTCTGCATAACAAAACACTAAAATATCTTAAATATTTAAATATATTTTTCTGTAGTTTTATCCTCAACTTTTATTTGATTCCATAAAACTGTTGTAACTACATACGATTTAATTATTCAAAAAATTATTACATAGAGACACACCCTTGTTGTTATTTTAGTGTAAATGATATCTATGTTTGTTTACAAAATCACATTCTGACAACAATTGCATCTAAATGTAACAAAATTATCCATATACTAGGATAATATCCGTGGAGACATAGTTATTTTAATAGCATTTTAAACATTGATGTTACATATATTTTGGTGCTATTATGAGATTATATATTTATTATATGCAAGTCGAATGAGGGAATACATATTTTTTTATTAGAATAAAAAGAAATTATTCAAAAAAGCTAAATGAATGAAGAAGAACATTAATATGGCAAGGAAAAGAGTAAATAGTTTATATGATAAATGATAAAAGATATCCAGATATTTCTCTATTGTGGTTTTGAATCGTGTTCATAGAGGAAAAAGAAAATTAATTGAGTACAGTAGAAAGTATAATGAATAACATATACATTTTGTACATGCATCATTTTAAAATCTTCAACTTCTGAAAATTTGAAGAAAAAAAATTATTTAGGAACATCCATTCGATATTGTTAATTTCTAGAACACTCTATGCATCACTTAAAAATAACATAAAACATATTTTTAACTTCTAGTAATATAATTTTTTTTGTTATATAATATACATAAACTAACCTTCCAAAATATCAATTTTTCAGAAACGTAAAACTACTATAACAATTACTTCTCTAAAAGAACACTAGAATGTATTAATCTCATGCATGATATCTTCAGAAGCAACACATTCCAAATGATTGAGACTGTAAATATAGAACAAAATTTTAAATATTATGTGTATATGAAAAGTATTTATTGCTAATAAAAGAGTTATTATCTAAGTATCGAATATTATATCTCTTAGAGAAAACCATATATAACATGAATGTTCTCCAGTATTTAGACGATTAATACAGGTTGTGGACACTTGAAGATCTCCAGAAAAAACCAATGCTCCAAGTAAATCTATTAAAAATTTAATATATTAATATATTAATGTATATATATAATTACTTAAATTTGTCTATATATATCACATCTAAAACTAAATATAAGAAAAAAAATTGTACCGAAAGAAAAATTTTGGATGAACAAAACCTTGGATTAAATCACCATAGTTAACAATGAGAGAAACTCTTCATTGTTTATTAGATTTATTAAACCAATTTCTGTATCAGAAATAAATATAATATGATTCAAATTTCGAGGGTTCCTTATAATGCCACTAGTATGAATGACTTGGAAACATGATAGCATATAATAACGTCTGATCATTTTTTATTCTTGCTTGAATTTTGTAACCTTACAAATCAACAAAAACAAAAGAAACTTAATAGATGTCTGAATTGTTGGAGAAAAAAATATAGATTGCGAGATAAAGATAATAATACCTTAGAATCCATAAATATAAGGTGACAGTTTGTACCAAAAATTCTATTTCCTTCATTCCATATTCGCAAAACCTTCAGTTTTATGTATATGCTTGTGATTTATGTTAAGGAGAGTAGGTTAAATCTCTTTAAATATATGATGATATTGATTAGGTTAACAGTTTGTAATTTTTTTTTATTTTTATTTTAGTAAAAGGGCTTTCAAATATTAAATGCAGGAGACCTAAAACAAATTACAAGCCCACAGGACTATAGAATATTAAAAGCAAGATCCTAGTGTAATAATAACCCAAAGCCAACCCTGAAATTATCTTACTAGAACCACACGACCAAATAGACAATTGGCTTAAGGCCTAATTTTACTATGACCCAAAAAAGCCCAGTTAATGATTATCCTCTTTCTCTCGCCGTATGTTTCAGTTCGACAAAAACCAAATTTGCAGAAGACTTGATCCCAGTTTAGAGTTGGACTCCCTTAGAGCTGCGATCTTGTTTCGAATTTGCCTGTCCATGAGAATAAGAATTTGTTCCTTGCTTCTGTAGTGCTTCCGATGTAAACGGCCGTTCCGCTCCGTCCAAATCCAGAAGATAGAGGCTTGCCACGCCAGAAGCAGAAGCCGTCTTTCTAATTTCCCCACATGCAAGTTCTGCATCTGATTCAGAGAATCAGTCCAGCCTCGTTCCGCAACCAACCCCAATCGGCCTGCTATTGCACTCCAAATCGACCAACTAAACGAGCAATCAAACAACAAATGGTCTCGAGACTCCAAACCTAGACCACAAAGGAGACACAGTGGTACTGTCCCTATTCCCCAGGCAATCAAGCGATCATGAGTTGGACATCTGTTAAGAACAAATAACCAAGCTAAGAATTTATGTCTTGGGATGCCTCCCACATTCCAGATTACTTTGCTCCAGTCAACAGTTGGTTCCTCACCCCTCAAAAGATCATAAACAAGACCTGTTTCATACTTAGAGGTAACAACACCCTCACTTAATTCCCATTCATAGTAGTCTGTCTCCTGTGTCAAGTTAACAGTTGTGAGGAAAACCTGGAGACTTACTTGTTCCTCAGACCGTGCAGGTGGAAGAAGCCAGTGGTCATTCCGCTTCAGGCTCGCAACATTGACACCCTTCGAAATTCCAAAACTGAAGTTTTGTGTTCCTTTTAAATAACGGTCCAATCTTCCAAAAGGTGTCCAATTGTCGGTCCAGAAATTACAATTCCTACCATCTCCCAATCGTAGCTTTATCCATGGATATATAACATCTCTAAGCTTTAATAGCTTATTAGCAAGCCACGACCTGTCCTTGTGAGTCTTAACAGTCCAAAAGTTGCCTAGAGACCCTTTTCTTGTAATTTTAGTTTGTTTATTATGCAAAGATTTTCTCATTTGAATCGAGAATATATTCTTTGTCATTATAGTCATTTGATACTTACTTACATATATACATGTTTAGTAAATTTAAAGTATGTGATTATAAATCGATTTCATGATAATCTTAGTCTATTAAATTATAAACTTCGATATGACCTACTTTGATGATTACTCACGTTCGCATGTACTCGAGCTATTTTCAATGCAGATGGTTGGACATGAATTTTTAAGTAAATGTCATCATAATAAGTTTCTATTCAATTAAATTATAATGTCTTATAAATATAGTAGATTTTAAAATTTTAAGGAGATGGAGATACAAATTTTTGTAAATCTAAACAATACATAAATTGATTATTTTGTGAATGTAAACAAAAAAAGATTTGGGATATTTGTATGGAGAAAAAAACAGACTACATGACATTTACTGTCTACAAAAATTTGTTTTCAATGTGTTTTGGAATATATTAAAATTAAATAATCAATAACAAAATACCAATAAATAAGAACTGTAGCAAAGAAGAAAAGCAAGACAATGACAATAATATGGTTTGCCTATGCGGTTTCCCCTCCTTGTCGATAGTTAGTACATTCCCACCATATTTTGTCTTCACTCCAGAGAGACAGCATAACTTTGTACTGACTGTGAGAAAAAACATGCTAACATTTGAAGAAAAATCTTCTTCCCATCTTTATCGCCTGTGAGGATGATGGCTTCAACACCATGTCTAGCCAATTGTGTAATCTTTCAACTTGTACCATTACACAAATTTCCTCTCCGATCTATATTCCACATTAACACAAGATGATATTCAACGTTAAGTCTTAAGGAATGATTTGGCAACCCTGAGGCATTAATACTATTTAAGAAATTGGGGGTATATACTACACTATCCTTGCTAGTTGGATTTATCGGAATGATTTATACTGTCAAGATCTGGTATATTTCTCCATCACCTGAAACAAAACAAAAAATTGTACATGAGTTTAGTAAATGATATATTTCTTCAGGATATGATAAAAAAACAGTTAGTTACTTGTGTGTAAAGAAAGCATGTAATCATTGGTAGGAGCTATATCATTCACAATGCTGGCCATTGTTTTTTTTATAGAATTTAAGAAGTGAGTAAAAGATGTATTTTTCTCTGTTCAAAAACGCACTCTCCGCGGCCGACTATGCGGCGGATAGGCGCTCGACGGC
>KE156020.1:49397-62779 GCA_000411075.1 Sisymbrium irio
GTAGCTTCTCCATACTCATGAAAAATTTGTTTGAGAATGTCCGCCTGTACAACATTTGCCTTGCATAGAAATAAACTATCATCTGCAAACAAGAGATGATGAATCGCTGGACCATTCACCGTGAATTGAATGCCATTCAACTTTCCTTCTCTCTCAGCTGAATTGAGTAGGTGAGTTAGGCCTTCGGTACATAGCATAAAGAGGAATGGCGAAAGTGGGTCGTCCTGATGGATTCCCGTTGAGGATTGATCAAACCAAAAGGTTGACCATTAATCAAAACCGAAAAGGAAACCGTAGTAACACACTCCATGATCCAATGCACCCATTTCTCATGAAAGCCAAGAGCCACCAACAAGGCTTTTAGATAGCTCCATTCAACACGTTCATACACCTTTAACATGTCCACTTTTACTGCAATAAATTCTTGTGCCGAGGCAGGATGAGTGTGAAGAGCATGGACCGCTTCATGAACAATGATTATGTTGTCTGAAAATCAGTCGTTTGGCCACGAAAGCAGATTGGTTAACAGACACCAAGTGAGGGAGCAGCGGTTGCAGCCTTTTGACCAGAACCTTCGATATTATCTTGTAAAGGACCGAACATAGACTTATTGGCCTAAGGTCTACCATCTGTTCCAGGTAGTTGACTTTAGGAAGCAAGCACACATAAGGGAAGTTCCACTCTTTTGGGAATACTCCAACTTCAAAGAACTGTTGAATTTCTTTTGTTATTTGAGCCCCAATCAAGTTCCAATACTGTTGAAAGAAAGACCATGTCATTCCCTCAGGTCCTGGTGCACTGGAGATCTTAATCGAAAAGGGTTGTCCCTATTTCTTTCGGTTCATACCCGGTTTAACTATGAACTAGCTGTAGTGTTTGGCTGTGAAGGAGGAGTAGGTGAGGTGTAAGGAAAAGAGTTTTCGTCAAAAATGACATGACGAGAGATCAAGACAGCGATAACCCTTGTGATTGGATGGGTAACCAAGAAAGATACACGCAGTGGATCGAGGTGCAAGTTTATTGGATGATGTTGCAAGAAGGTTGGGATAAGACAAGCATCCAAAAATTCATAGATTATGATAGGAGACAGGTTTTTGGAGGAGTTTGGTATATGGAATTTCATTTGAAATGGCTGTAGATGGGAGAATGTTGAATAAGTAGGCGGCCATATTCAGAGCTTCAACCCAAAAAGAGGAAGGTAGTTGAGCTTGAGTAAGAAGAGTGCGCACGAAGTTATTA
This sequence comes from Sisymbrium irio, assembly GCA_000411075.1. Classification (NCBI taxonomy): domain Eukaryota; kingdom Viridiplantae; phylum Streptophyta; class Magnoliopsida; order Brassicales; family Brassicaceae; genus Sisymbrium; species Sisymbrium irio. Next base: position 50,637 of record KE156020.1, read on the forward strand.
AGAGTGCGTAGGGTTCGTTCAGCTTTCCCATTTTGTTGAGAAGTGTGAGGACATGAGAAGCGTGGGACAATGCCTTGAGAGGCAAGGTGATCAAGGAATTGGCGGTTATTGTATTCACCACCATTGTCACATTGGAGGGATTTTATTTTGCGGCCAAATTGATTTTGAATGTAAATTGAAAGTTGTAGAAAAATTGAGAAGACATCACTTTTTCTTTTGAGAGGATAGACCCATACGAAATGGCTAAAATGATCGAGATAGATGACATAATATTTGATTCCACTGATGCTGGGAATGGGAGAAGTCCAGACATCAGAATGTATTATTTGAAATGGTTCTGAAACTGGAGAAACTTGAGATTCAAAAGGAAGTCTAACGTGCTTGCCTAATTGACAAGCATGAAAAATATAATTGTTTTTGGAACATGGAACTAAAACCAGAATTAATTAAAAATTGAAAAGTAGTGTCTCCTGGATGACCAAGACGACGGTGGAGCTTGGGACATTAGAAAAGAAGGCTTGAACAGGAGGAGAGACTCTTGATGATGGAGGAGAAGGGGTGACAGAGTAAAGAGGTCCCGAGCTTTCACATCGGAGAAGTGGTGTCCGTGTTTGATAGTCCTTGACAGAGAAACCAAACAGGTCAAATTCAACTGAAACCCAATTGTCAGAGGAATGTAGGATCTGAAACCCAATTGTCAGAGGAATGTAGGATTTGATGTGAGTTACACCAAAAGCTTTGTCAGATATAGGACGAGCCATTTCATTAGCCATGATGGGAAAAGAAAAAAGAAAAGAATGGAGTGAGGAAGAAGAGGAAGAAGAGATTTTGAGATTTGGAGAAGAGCGGCTATGTTTAGGTTATAGGAGTATAGGCTCTGATACCATGTTACTTGGTAATGTGTCTGTGTCTCTCTTCATTACAATGATGATACAATATATACATGAGATACTAGGGCTACGCATGTATCACAAAAGGAATGTTACAGATATCATATATTCGACATATATACTTTCCTAATAGTAACGAGTAATAAATAATATACGTTTGCTCTTTTTTTTTTCTTTTTCTTTTTAAGTAATCTGAGTTTCACTTGTAATTTCAACCTACGTATTGATCATGCAGTACTCAGTGTTCGATTCGATTTTGACATTTGGAGGTTTGATTGGTGCAAAATTCAAATTAATGTCGCCAGGGAAGAAAGCAGGTCAGTTTAACACATTTCGGTTTTGATGATGCTTTGGTTGACCGGTTATCATCTACCGAACCGGTTTTTAGTTAGCTTTTTTTCCACTCTTTTCTGAAAAACAAACTATGTTGTTTTGTGAAGCCTTTTGCGTTACAGGCTGGTTTGCGTTAGCATTTGCTCAGGTTTGTGAGGTAATAATAATTTATAAGATGAGAAAAAGTCAGGCTTGTTAAGATAACTATTATAAGGTAGGGTAAGGTATATATATTCTATAATTTGGACAGTGGTTTTGTGTGTGTTTAATCTTGTGAGAGAGAGGAGAGTATCATATAGAAAATGAGAGTAAAACTTTTTCTTATTAAAGTGTGTCTTATCTCTTTAAAGAGAGGAACAATCTAAGCTATTTATAGTACATAAGAAAAACTTGGAGACAAAGCTACATAGGAAAAACTTGGAGACAAAGCTACATAGAAGAAGCTTGGAGACAAAGTTACATAAGAGAAGCTTGGAGACAAAGTTACATAGTCCAAGTGAGATGCATGGCTAAGGGAGATATATGGCTAAGGGGAATGCATGGCCAATGGGGATGTATTTGTGAAGTAATGTGTTAATCACACATTTATAACACTCCCCCTTGATTAACCATTACTATTGCGTATAACGTATAATGTACTATCTCGTTAAAAACCTTATCATGGAAAAACCCGTTTCGGATAAAAACCATGTTAAGGGAAAAAAGTGTAGTAACGCTCCCCCTGGAAAGAACATATCTTTCTTCTTGATAGGTCTCGTAAGTGACGCTTTCCTATACTCTGAATATGCTTCTTGAATGTTGAAGTGGGAAGCGCCTTTGTAAAAAGATCTGCAGTGTTGTCACTTGAACGAATGTATTGGATTTCAACTTCCTTCTTTTTCTCGAGTTCTTGAGTATAAGAGAAAAATCTCGGAGGGATATGCTTTGTCCTATCACTCTTGATATAACCTTCTTTGATCTGGGTGACCCAAGCAGCATTGTCTTCAAATACTTTTGTTGGCTCCCTTTTGGTGATGATTCCGCTTGCATTTTGTATGTATTGAGTCATCGATCTGAGCTACACACATTCCCTACATGCTTTCGTGGAGCGCAATAATTTCTGCATAATTCGAAGAAGTGGCGACTAATGTCTGCTTCTGGAAACGCCATGAGATCGCCGTTCCACCAAATGTGAAAACATATCCAGTTTGTGATCGAGCTTTGTGTGGATCAGATAAGTACCCTGCGTCTGCAAAACCATCTAGACCAAGCGTAAAATTTCTTGTATAAAATAGTCATAAGTCGATTGTACCTTGGAGGTAGCGGAATATGTGCTTTATTCCATTCCAATGTCTACGGGTTAGAGCCGTGCTGTATCTTGCAAGTAGATTAGTAGCAAAAGATATATCTTGACGAGTACAATTTGCAAGATACATTAGTGCGCCAATAGCGCTCATATACGGTACTTGAGAGCCTAATATTTCTTCGCCATTCTCACAAGGTCGAAATGGATCCTTGTTAACATCGAATGATCTATTGACCATTGGAGTACTCAAAGGATTTGCTTTATCCATATTAAAGCAATTTAGCACCCTTTTGGTGTAATTTAATTGATGCAAAAATATTCCATCTTGGAGATGCTCGATTTGGAGTCCGAGACAGAATTTTGTCTTTCCAAGATCTTTCATTTCGAACTCTTCTTTCATATGTGTTCTTGCATCATCAATCTCCTTTTGAGTTCCAATCATGTTCAGGTCATCAACATATACAACAATGATCACAAATCCTGATGAAGATTTCTTAATAAATACACAAGGGCAAATTTCATTGTTGATATATCCTTTACTCAACAGGTATTCACTTAAGCGATTATACCACATGCGCCCAGATTGCTTCATTCCGTAAAGTGATCTCTTTAATTTGACCGAAAAAATGTCCCTAGATGCTTCTGACATCTTTGATTCTTTTGGGATCTTTAACCCTTCTGGGATTTTCATGTAAATGTCATTATCAAGTGATCCATATAGGTATGCAGTCACTACATCCATCAGGTACATGTCTAAATTTCTAGACGCCGCTAAAATCATTAAGTACCTGAATGTGATTGCATCCATGACCGGAGAATAAGTCTCTTCATAGTCAATCCCCGGNTTGTCCTATCACTCTTGATATAACCTTCTTTGATCTGGGTGACCCAAGCAGCATTGTCTTCAAATACTTTTGTTGGCTCCCTTTTGGTGATGATTCCGCTTGCATTTTGTATGTATTGAGTCATCGATCTGAGCTACACACATTCCCTACATGCTTTCGTGGAGCGCAATAATTTCTGCATAATTCGAAGAAGTGGCGACTAATGTCTGCTTCTGGAAACGCCATGAGATCGCCGTTCCACCAAATGTGAAAACATATCCAGTTTGTGATCGAGCTTTGTGTGGATCAGATAAGTACCCTGCGTCTGCAAAACCATCTAGACCAAGCGTAAAATTTCTTGTATAAAATAGTCATAAGTCGATTGTACCTTGGAGGTAGCGGAATATGTGCTTTATTCCATTCCAATGTCTACGGGTTAGAGCCGTGCTGTATCTTGCAAGTAGATTAGTAGCAAAAGATATATCTTGACGAGTACAATTTGCAAGATACATTAGTGCGCCAATAGCGCTCATATACGGTACTTGAGAGCCTAATATTTCTTCGCCATTCTCACAAGGTCGAAATGGATCCTTGTTAACATCGAATGATCTATTGACCATTGGAGTACTCAAAGGATTTGCTTTATCCATATTAAAGCAATTTAGCACCCTTTTGGTGTAATTTAATTGATGCAAAAATATTCCATCTTGGAGATGCTCGATTTGGAGTCCGAGACAGAATTTTGTCTTTCCAAGATCTTTCATTTCGAACTCTTCTTTCATATGTGTTCTTGCATCATCAATCTCCTTTTGAGTTCCAATCATGTTCAGGTCATCAACATATACAACAATGATCACAAATCCTGATGAAGATTTCTTAATAAATACACAAGGGCAAATTTCATTGTTGATATATCCTTTACTCAACAGGTATTCACTTAAGCGATTATACCACATGCGCCCAGATTGCTTCATTCCGTAAAGTGATCTCTTTAATTTGACCGAAAAAATGTCCCTAGATGCTTCTGACATCTTTGATTCTTTTGGGATCTTTAACCCTTCTGGGATTTTCATGTAAATGTCATTATCAAGTGATCCATATAGGTATGCAGTCACTACATCCATCAGGTACATGTCTAAATTTCTAGACGCCGCTAAAATCATTAAGTACCTGAATGTGATTGCATCCATGACCGGAGAATAAGTCTCTTCATAGTCAATCCCCGGCCTTTGAGAAAAACCTTGTGCCACAAGTCGAGCTTTATACCTTGTGACCTCGTTTTTCTCATTTCTCTTTCTTACAAAAACCCATTTACATCCGACTGGCATTACATCTTTAGGTGTAATGGTTATTGGTCCAAAAACATTTCTTTTATTAAGGGAGTCTATTTCATTTTTCACGGCCATTTTCAATTTCTCCCAGTCAGACCTTTTCTGGCATTCTGACATGGACCTTGGGTCTGGATCATCATCTTTATGATCGATCTCTTCGGATACAAAAAAAGAGAATATGCCATCTATATCATCTATTTCACTTCTAGCCCATACTTTCCCATTCTGGGCAAAATTAATTGTCATCTCATATTTTTCTGTACCATGTTCGTCTTCTTCAGGATGAACTTCTGGTTCTTCAGGAACCTTTTCATATATGTCTTCTGGACATTTTTCATTACATGGTTCTTCTTGAACCTTTACTTCCAATTTCTTTCTCTTTTGGGGATTTTTATCTTTAGATCCTATTGGCCTCCTGCGCTTTAATTAAACCGGTTCATTTGCTCTAGTTACATCAACATGTTCTTTAGGAATATTTATCCTTGATGGAGCGTTAGCAGTGGGGATATAGGACTTTGTCACTCTTTTTGTATCTGTGAACGCATCAGGCAACTGGTTTGCCAAACTTTGTAAGTGTATAATTTTTTGTACTTCCAATTCCCGTTGATTAGTAGGAGGATCGAGATAAGCCAAAGTTTTTGAACACCATGTGATATTTTTTGGTGATTCTCTCAATCCTCCCCCTAACGCGGGGAATTCACTTTCATCAAAGTGGCAATCGGCAGATCGTGCTGTGAACATGTCACCAGTTGTTGGTTCAAGATATCTAATTATACTTGGTGACGTAAACCCGACATATATTCCCAATCTCTTATGAGGCCCCATTTTTGTTATTTGTGGTGGCGATATTGGGACATAAACTGTACACCCAAAGACACGGAGATGGGATAAGTCTGGAATTTGGCCAGATATCAACTGTATTGGAGAGTATTCATTATATGCACTTGGTCTCATTTGGACTGCTCCAGCATGCAAAATAGCATGTCCCCATACAGTGATTGGGAGCTTTGTTCTCAAGATTAATGGTCTTGCAATCAATTACAACCTTTTAATCAAAGATTCAGCCATGCCATTTTGTGTATGCACATGGGGAACCGGATGCTCAACCTCTATTCCTATTGACATACAATAATCATTAAAGGCAGCTGAAGTGAATTCACCATCGTTATCAAGCCTGACTTTCTTTATGGCATAATCAAGGAAATGTAATCTCAACCTGATTATCTGGGCAATGAATCTTGCGAAAGCCGTGTTTCTTGTTGTCAAAAGACATACATGTGACCATCTACTAGATGCGTCAATTAACACCTTAAAATATCTAAACGACCCACATGGTGGGTGAATCGGCCCACATATATCACCATGTATTCTCTCTAGGAATACAGGGGATTCATTCCCAACTTTGGTTGGTGAAGGCCTAATTATGAGTTTTCCTTGAGAACATGCACTACATGAAAACTCTCCCGATTGAAATATCTTTTGGTTTTTTAATGGGTGGCCACTCGAATTTTGCACAATTCTTCTCATCATGATTGTACCAGGGTGCCCAAGTCGTTCATGCCAAACCTTAAAAGTGCTAGTAAACTTAGGGTCTATTACTGCATATGATTTAATCATGTTTATCTTTGTGCAATATAACCCAGAGGACATCATCGGTAGCTCTTCCAATAGATTTTTTCTCTCCGATGTAATGTAAAGATATTCAATGCCACTTTTATTCATAGTCTCTATATGATATCCGTTTTTCCGGATATCCTGGAAACTTAATAAGTTCCTCTGAGACTTGGGGGAATATAATGCTTCTTGCACTTCAATCTTTGTCCCCTTTGGCATTGTAAAATATGCTATTCCGGAGCCTTTAACAATTTTTGCGTTACCAGATATGGTACTGACGCTTCCGACGGATTCCTTTATTGTAAGAACGGATAAATACTTTTTATCTTTAAGTATTGTGTGTATTGTTGCACTGTCTACTAGACAAAAATCTCTGTCTTTGATCGCAAATCATGACATTTTCTGATGTCTAAATATTCATTAAAAAGGATTAATAAAACAAAACATATTTTATTATATCGAAAAATTATTAAATTTTTTTTACAATAAACTTATTTAAAACAAAAAGATATTACATAAGTGCTTAAAAGCTATATTTTATTCTTCTGGTCTTCTTTAGAAAGACATCATTTCACATTGATTTTTGTCGTTTGATTTCCGTTGATTCTTCTGGATCAACAAGAAAATCCGCCACATCAAGATGATAATAATCATTTAGGCTATCAGAAGATGGTCCAGCTTCGTCAGAGATGAAGTTGGTTACAGCACCTTTTTCTTTAGCCTTTTGGGATTCTTGATAGAGATCGGCAAAATATCTTAGAATACGACATGTACGTATCCAATGGCCTTTCATGCCGCATCTGAGGCAACCATTTTCCTTTGGCTTTCTATATTCTTGGGTATCATCAATAGCTCTTCCTTGTCCGCGACCACGTCCGTATCCATGTCCACGTCCACGACCGCGACCACGAAAGTGATCTCTGCTTCGTTTACGATCACGTCCTAGATAATTTATTTGGCTGGATGACGCAATATTCGCTTCTGGGAATGGCTTTGATCCAGTTGGATGACTTTGATGGTTTAAAATCACAAGTTCATTATTCTGTTCAGCGAAAAGGAGGATTTGCATCAACTCTGAGTACTTGGTGAATCCTTTTGCCCGATATTGTTGCTGAAGGATTATATTTCCAGGATGGAATGTGGAGAGAGTTTTCTCTATAATATCAAAATCAGTTAGTTTTTCTCCACACAACTTCATCCTGGATGTGATTCCGAACAAAGCGGAATTATACTCACTTACACTTTTGTAATCCTGGAAATGGAGATTCAACGATTCATGTCTGGCTTTTGGTAGGATCACATATTTTTGGTGATCAAACCTATCTTTTAGTGATTGCCATAGATCCGTAGGATCTTCTTGAGTGATATACTCATAATTTAAACCATCATGGATGTGGTGGCGAAGAAAGATCATGGCTTTTGCCTGTTCCTCATCTGATGTCTTTTCCGACTTATCAATGGTTTTCAGGAGCCCGTTCGCCTTAAGATACATTTTTGCACCTACAGCCCATGTCATATAATTTTTCCCGCATATTTCTAGGGCGCGATCTCGAGCTTTGTCAAATTTGACATGATAGATAAAATAATGAAGTCAAGATTTATTAATTTTAAAAAAATCTCTAAAGAAAACTTTCGTATAATTTAAAAGGCAGAGCGTACCATAAAATGGAAGAACTATAATCTACTAAAACATAAATAATCTATGAACAAAAGTGATAGCATAAGATTAAGGTTTACCTCGATAATATGTGAATCGAAAGGGTGAACGGAAACGGATGAACGGTAGAACGTCGTGCTGATAACGTGTTATAAGATAACTATTATAAGGTAGGGTAAGGTATATATATTCTATAATTTGGACGTGGTTTTGTGTGTGTGATTAATCTTGTGAGAGAGAGGAGAGTATCATATAGAAAATGAGAGTAAAAACTTTTTCTTATTAAGGTGTGTCTCATCTCTTTAAAGAGAGGAACAATCTAAGCTATTTATAGTACATAAGAGAAACTTGGACACAAAGCTACATAGGAGAAGCTTGGAGACAAAGTTACATAAGAGAAGCTTGGAGACAAAGTTACATAGTCCAAGTGAGATGCATGGCTAAGGGAGATGTATGGTTAAGGGGAATGCATGGCCAAGGAGGATGTATTTGTAAAGTAATGTGTTAATCACACATTTTATAACGAGGCTGAAATTGATTTTATATCATATAATATTTTGAAATCCAGGATTTAAGACAGATGTTGGAAAAATCTAAACATGGCAGATGCTGCTTTAGACGAAACCGCAAAGTGGGATCAAGGACCTCTGTTGAGACTTAAATCGAAGCTGAAAATCTCTCAGTCAAATCCAACAGAAACCATTGAGACTTACCGTTACCTTCTAGCTTTGGTTCAAGCGCAAAGGAAATCTTTCGGACCTCTCAGAACTCTTTCTCAGGTTTCCAAATCTCTTTTGTTTTTTTATTAAATTGAGAGCACCAAAACATTTTCTTAACTCTTTTGCGAATAACAGATGGAGGAAGACAAAGTGAATGAGTTTGAAGTATGGCATGGCTTAGCTTACCTTTACTCAAGCCTTTCACATTGGAACGACATAGAAGTGTGTCTGAAGAAAGTCGGCGAACTAAAACAATACTCTGCGTCAATGCTGCATACAGAAGGCAACAACTAGAACCCACTTTTAACTAAGCTTTGAAAAGTCCCGTTCTTAGCATGGTCATTTTTTGTTTGAATCTTGGTATGATCAGGTCGCATGTGGGAAATATGAAAAGAGTTTAAACCAGCGTTAGCAGCTTTCTTGGACGGTTTATTACCAGACGGATCATCGGTTCCTTGCAAAGTAGCAGTAGGAGCGTTATTGTCTGAAAGAGGGAAAGACCATCAGCCAACACTCCCTGTGGCGAGAAGCTTGCTTTCTGATGCACTGAGGATTGATACAACAAACCGAAAAGCTTGGTATTACTTAGGAATGGTTCACAAATATGATGGCCGTATAGCTGATGCTACTGATTGCTTCCAAGCTTCTTCCATGCTTGAAGAATCTGATCCTATTGAAAGCTTCTTAACCATTCTGTAAACTCGCAAAAACCATAATTACAAAAATTTATATTTATATCTTCATTTTTTTTCTTCTTTCATCATCATCTTATGTAAAAAATTTGTCTCTTAATTTCTTCAAATCTATATGGTTTTCGGTAGTCTTGATACAACTTCGGGTTTTTGTTAGGGTATATACGTTTAACGACAGATTTCCAAGTTATTTTTGTTTGATAGAAATTGAGTTAACCACGAAATGAAGATTTATACATCTAAGACAAACTTATCACCAAATGATCAAAGTTCTCCACAAAGTGAAACAAAATTCAAAAGAGCAAATAAAAATAATCATCAATAAGAGGGAAAAAATATTTAAATATAAAATAGGTTAATCTGAATTAAAACATAACTTTAGGTAGATTGTATTTACAATAAATAAAAAACCAAAATATTTAAATACAATCTCAAATCAAAGTGTTTCGAGATAAAAGAAACCATAAATCAACAAAGATAAAAGAAAACATTTTAAAAAAATATTTAATCTAACAAAACTAAAATAGACAAAGATTGAATAATAATTTAAATATAAATAAAAAGCATAACTATATAAAAAGTATAAAAAACTTAAAAATATACTAAAATAACTTTGTGAACATCTAATTCATTTGTAATAATTTGTTAGAGTACAAGGTAAGTAGTTATGAAGATCTAATTTATTTTAAATTTTTTAATAATTTATATTAATACAGTTACAAACAACATAATGGAAGAATTAAAAAAGGAGAAAGGCAAGCGATCCACAAAAAAATCCCAAGAAAAAGTGAATTAAAAATAAACAGACGTTAAAAAGAAAAATTTTGTTAATGGTTTTTATGATTTAGAAAATATTGAAATTCTTTATTTTCCAACAGGAACTTTAATTAAGAGTGAGGAAACACGAGAAATAAAAAAATATAATTGATGATCCAGTGTCATTCATATATTAAAAGTTTTGTAAACTTTCATGTACCACAATCATCTATTTTATTATACTTTAGATATGATGTTGACATCAAATCATCATCAACCACGGAGCAAGGAATCAGGAGGTTTGGAGAGGAGAACAATAATCTGTGGAGAGCCAAAGAGACCAGCAAGCTGAGTTCAGCCAACATAGAGGCCAATACCACATCATTCAACCCAAAAACAAATTGGGAAACACTCCCAAGTAGTCTAGAGTTCATGACGAAGAATAATCAGCCCCAAAAGATTCCACACCAAAGAGATATTAAAGATTTAGTCAAGCAGATCGCCAATGAGCGCCAAGGAGACACCCAACTAGACATTGGAGTTTTCCAATCAAACCAGAAAGAACCAAGTTGTAAACCGACTTGTTATGGAAACCTAATCCATCAGAGACACGCGGCGAATTTGATCCATATGAAAATCTTCTCTCAAGAAGAAGTTATGAGATGTTCAATCCGGAAGACTAACCAAGGTCCCAATGGAGACCGACGACCACTAAATGAAACTCACCGACCGGACCAAGAAAAGTTAAGCAACGAATTCAACTGTTTTGGATTTTCAGTTCATAATAGAAGACTGGAAAATTGGAATCAGACCGAAATTCATTATGGTTTAAAAGTTATCCAACTTATAAACCGGATGATCCTCTACTTGCCTCATTTGAAAGCTCAGACATTCAATCACAAACAAGACTTTGACGACCAGAAGAGATAACTAAGAATCCAGGAGACACATCTAACCTTCCAGAAGAGTCAGCAATCACCTTACAATGCACCAGATAATGAAAAGAAGTCGCAAAGTCAAAAAGGTATTATATTATAACTAAAAATAGTAATATAATATTTAAAATTAAAAATTATAGAGAGAAAAATTTAAGAAAAACAACAATAATATTGATTCTAAAAGCAAAAATGATAAAAAATGATAAATGATTTTATAAGAAATAATTAGTAAAATATCAGTCTTATCTCCGCGCGTAGCACGGACCACCCCTAATATAAATATAAAGCTTAACATCATAAAAACAAATTATCTAACCAATAACCAACATTTCAAACTGCATCACAAACACATCAACGTAACTTATAATTATGAAATATACATATATGAGACAAAGATATATTATTATTAAAAATTAAACAATTATCACTTAACATACTTTAGCTTAATTTATAGTTATAGAATTTTATCTATCAATTATTATAAAATTTCAAAAGTTTAAATAACCCCTATATATTAATTGAAAATACATTTTTAAAAGAACATTTGTTTCATGTGTTGTTAACAAGTTTGCCATCATCCATGATGATGTGTCATCACCATAAGTTTTCTTAAATGTGTTTTAGAAAACGGTTTAAATTACTAGAATAATTACAAAACATGTCACTCATAATTGGATCCAAAAATATTAAATAGTTTTCATTAAATTAATCATATAATTAACTACTAATTTAAAAATCTCTCATTTTTTTTCCTAATATGAAAACCACAATTTGTTCAATAATTAATAACAAAGATTTGATTTCTAGTTATATCATATTAGTTATTTTAATATAATTTAAATTTATTCATCATCTTTATTTAATTTAATTTTGTTAAAAAATTAAATTACCATATCAAACATATAATACAAAATATAATATTTTCTTCCACATATGCATATAATCACTAAGGGGAAATTGCTGATTATAACCATTTTTTGATTTTTGGATAGAAAGTAGACCCCAAATTCAAAGTCAAGCAAAAGTAAACCCAAAAGGTAGTGAAAAAACACTTGACACCCTAGCGAACAAACAAAAAACTGAATCGGAAATGACAGCGATAAC
>KE156020.1:83406-98202 GCA_000411075.1 Sisymbrium irio
TGAAGTCTACTTTCGCGAAACAGATATGAAATTTACGAAATTAATAAAAATTGACCTTGTGACTGGTTTTTTTGCTTCGACAACTGCCCAGAACGTTGAATATGGTCGACACCAAAGAAGCCCACCGGGTATTTGTACAAGAATCACGACGTATGACAAGAAGAAACAATTTTAAATTTTGAGCATTGAAAATATGGAGTTTTATGGATGAAAATTGAGGGGAGATTGAAGAAAATAGGGATATGAGAGCCATGTGAGTGATTTTATACCTTATATTCAGGTGGTTGTGGCATTTAAAATTTCAAATTTGGTTGTGAATGGTGGTTGAAAAAATTGATGATAGTGGCAATATTGTGAATAACTGAAGAAGATAAGGATAGGAGTGTAATTTTCATTTTTGACGAAAATGAAATTAAATCTGGGATAATGGCATTTTTGTTATTATTTAGAAAGCAAAATGTTTAGATAAGTAGAAAATGACATTTGTTGGAGAGAGAAAATTAGGGGTCTACAATTCTATTTGACTCCAAATAAGGGGTCACATGTGAAAGTGTCCCAATTACTAAATATGTTAAAAAAATTACATCAATTTGTTTGTTGTAAAAATGATCACTAACCATGAATAAAAACCTAAATGCATAATATCAATAAAATTATTTATATATTTTATTAGTTAAAGGTAAAATCCTATTTTATGTTATTCATTCATAATATTTTTTATATATTATTTGAAAATCATTTTTAAAGAAAAACCTCACCCTCATGTGGTATTTTACATGCATATCATATTGATGTGTCATCACCATATACAATTTCAGATTCATTTTATAATTGGGTTTAAATTTCTAAAATATTTACAAGGCATGCCACTCATCAATAGATACAATACTTATATCAATTCATACAATACTTATATAGTTATATATATTCAAATATATCATAAATTAATCTATTTTACATTGCAAACTCCCATTAATATTTAATAATAAAAAATTAAAAAATTAAACAAATACTACAAATACATATTTATAAAAATCAACTAAATTTGTTTTTTGCATATAAATATATAAAATTATTATAAAATTAAAACTATTTAAATATATTATATTATAGAATATGACAATTCTTTAAAATGTTACCATTCTTAGTTGGTATTCCGGAAATGTTTTGGCAAGATAAAGATCACAAAAATGTTAAGTTATTTGATTTATTGACCATTATACCCTCATTAAAACCTATACCCCGTATCTCTTTCACTCATCTCCTCTCTCCATAGTCGTTCTCATCCTCGCCGTAACTGAGAATCGTCGTCGTCATCTTCCTATGTCCGCCTCTACTCGTGTTCCGCCTCTTCCTCTGTCCGCCTCTACTCGTTTTCCGCCTCTCTCATCTGTAATCGAATCATCAAAAAAATCGTTCCCAGAAATCACTGCCGAATCACCATTACCGGGAAATCGTCTAGCAAATGCCAACGCCGTCAAACCCTAGGTTTGTGTTCCAAAAACTACATTTGTTGTCCATTTGTGTTCTGTTTTTTTTTCTTCTCATGTTTGATCTTGATTCTAAACCCTAGCTTAAACGAATTTAGGGGTACTCTTCATATTTGATATGCTGAAAGTCTTTACATTATTCATTTTTTAGTAGTTGGATGTGCTGAAAGTCTTTATCTTTCTTGATCGGTTGTCTGCCACATTTCTTGATTTGTGAAAGCCGTAGACAAACTCGTTACATCTCGGTTGTTTGTTTTTACACGAAGGCCTGAGTATTTGGGAAGGCCTTCCTGAAACATTTTTAGATCAAACTTGAGTAGTTGTGTAACTTGTTGTGTCATCTTAAAAACCAAACTTTCGTATGCTACTTTGTATTTGGGAAAGCCTTCCTGAAACTTTTAGATACCTTCCTGAAACTTTTAGATACCTTCCTGAAAACTTTAGATATCTTCCTGAAAATATTAGATACCTTCATGAAAAACATTACAACAGTGTGCAAAAATTGATTATATGACTGACTTTTGTTTATTAAAGAACCTGTTGCAACAGTCTAACTTGTAGTGTCATCTTAAAAATAAAACTTTCGTATGCTACTTGTATTTGGGAAGGCCTTCCTGTAAGTTTAGATACCTTTCTGAAAACATTACAACAGTTTACAAACCTTGATTATATGAGTCAATTTTGTTTATTTATGAACCTTTTGCAACAGTCTAACTTGTTGTGTCATCTCAAAAATCAAACTTTCGAATGCTACTTTGTATTTGGGAAGATTTTCTTGAAAATGTTAGATAGCTTCCTGAATATTTTAGATACCTTCCTGAAAATATTACAACAGTTTGCAAAATCCAGGCTCTGAAGTTCAATATAGCAGAGGGGCCATCACAGTCAGTGGTTGTTAACCAGCCAAGTTCTCTCAAACAGTTGGAGAAATTCCAGGATTTGGTTTGGACATGATGTCTACAAAAATTGCAAAAGAAGCTTCATGTCTCCCATCTTCGCCTTAGCTGAGAGAAAGCTACAATTTTCTGGGAAAATTGCACATTTTGTATTGATTAGGAACCTTCTAACGGTAAAGAAGAAGGAGCTGTGGTTCCATTTCGCTGGACAGCCTATGAGATTCCCTGTATGGGAATTTCATATGGTGACTGGTCTAAATTGTAGAGAACCAACAAGAAGGAGCCAAAAGCGAAGAAGGCTTAAATTCCCTAAAGGGTTAAGGAGTGATCCTCATACACTTGGCGATTTGGAGAAAGCAATAGGGAAGCTAGGACAAACAGTGATGCATTGAGAATGCTATTTCTTGTGGAGTCTATCTTCTTAATCAAGTACAAGAACTGCAAATTTCCAGTTGCCAATATTGACAAGGCTGATAATATTGATAGTTATGCGTGGAGGATTAATGCATTTGAGGCTTTAATGAAGTCGGTTGTCAAGATTCTCAATACAGACATGACCCCAAGACAAGTACGACTTGTGGGTCTTGGGGTCGATTTCACACCTCCAGTCAACCTTGAGCAGGTTTGATAGAAACATGGTAGGAAGCTCCAGGGTGTGTTTGAGGTATCTAGAGCTCGATCATCCAACAATTTCCGCTCTTCAAAACCTAGAAGCAGCTAAAAATGTAAGTCTACATTGTTTGTCTCATTTGTTGTTTATTTAGGAAAGTATTACTAAAATCCCAACTTATTAATTGTCTGTTGTAAAAAATATTATTATTTACAGGTTTAAGTGACGTGCATACTCCCTACAATAGACGGTGATGATCAAGACTCAGTTTTTTTTTAAGATGAACCTGACGAAGACCTTGATGAGATGGTCAAGCTTGTGGAACAGGGCTACAGAGTTACAATTCAAAATTGGGAAAGCAACCAGATTGATGTGTGTTCAGCTCTAGAACAGATTGCGCTGGATAAATCCAAGTTTGGACCTGAACAAGAAACAAACTCCATATCACAAAACTTGACAAACTGATTGTTCTAGTAACTAAAGGCTTCAAAGATGCCAACAAGCGCTTTGCTAAAATAGAAAATGCCCTGAATCTAAACAAAAATGTACGATTTGATTCCTAATGATACAGTAATGATACAATAATGTGAAATAATGATTCCTCGTAGATGTTTAAATTTAATAACCTAATGGTAACTAGAAATGGTTTGACGTTTTACAGAGATTTGTCGGTGATAATACACCATCTGGGGAAGAATTAAACGAGGGATCAAGCAGCGAAGAGGTATAAGATAAGTGTTTTATACCATTAGGGTAGATTTGTGACCTTTGTAGGAAAGCTTTCCTGAAAAAACTGATTCTTAGTACCTAAGATGGGTTTGTCTTTGTTTTACAGGGAGATGACAGTGATGAAACAAGATCCAACGATGATGGATCAAATCAGGAAAGCAGTGAGGAGGTAAAAAATAGTTTGTTAGAATTTAAAAACTCAAAATTACCTTATTTATTCATGCCTCTTTGCAGAGAGATCAAGTGAATGAAACACAAGATGAGGGAAGCGCAGTTGAGTGATAGTAATGTAAGAATTGTGATTTTAAAATATATAAGTCTTTTTACTAATTTTTTTGGAAACCCTTCCTAACGTTTTGTTTTTGTGTTTTTTTTATTCAGTCTGAATATGAAGGTTCAAACCAAAATAGATATCGTGTAGAGCCTTCTGTACCACCTACAACCAAACAAAAGGAAAATTCCTGTTATTTTAATCTATTATATGTGGTAAACGTTCTCTATGAACATAAATTGTTTAAAGGCTTGGTCAAAACGGTTAGAAACGATGGGAAAATGTCGGTCCATATAGATGACAGCTTGGAGATTAAGAAATTCTATGCTTCTGAGGTGTGCATGGCAGCATCTCGAAAGTTATAGTTAGTTTACTAGTTTAGAAAGGCTTTCGTAAATAAGAATAAATTCTTCCCTAAAAATTGGTAATTTACTAATTTTGTGTGTGTTTATTCGTCTTGCAGGAAATACACCAGGCTGAGGATGAACACCAATCTGAGAATGTTAATATGGAAGAGCCAATTGAAGGAGCTGAACGATCTCCTCTAGAACCTGAATAGGTAGAGTTATTTTATTAATTTAGGAAGGTTTTCCTAAAATACGAATAAAACCTTCCCTAAAAATGTGATGATTGATTTTTTATGTACCAAAATATTTTTTTTTTGTCTTTTCGTCTAGCAGGAAAAACGTCAAACTGAGGAGATTCAAATGGAAGAGCAGATTCATTGTGAGCGGGATGGAGCTGAAACAGACGTACAACAAACCGAGGAGAATCAAAGGGATGACCAGATTGAATATAAGGAGATTCAAAGGGAAGAGCAGATTGAAGCTGAAGAAAAACGGTCAGAGCTGGCTCCACTTGAACCTGAAGAGGTATCATTATTTTATTATTTTGAAGAAGGCTTTCCTGAATAAGCATAAAAGCTTGCCTAGAAAATGATGATTGATTCTTAAGTAACCTAATATTTTTTTGTTTTTGTTTTGTACACTATCACCGAGTATGGTATACAACAAACCAATGAGATTTGAAGGGAAGAGCAGACTGAAGCAGAAGAAAAACGACCAGAGCAGGCTCCGCTTGAACCTGAAGAGGTATCATTAGATTATTATTTTTAGAGGAAAGCTTTTCTAAAATATGATTTATTGATTCATAAGTAACTTATTATTTTTTTCTTGTTTTGTACACTTTCGCTGTGTAGGATATACAACAACCCAAGGAGATTCAAAGGGCTGAGCAGACTGAAACTGAAGAGAAACGATCAGAGGAGGCTCCACTTGAACCAGAAGAGGTATCATTAGTTTATTATTTTTGAGGAAGGCTTTCGTAAATAATAATAAAGGCTTCCCTAAAATATGATTTCTTAAGTAACCTAATTTTTTTTCTTGTTTTGTACACTTTCACCATGTAGGATATACAAAAACCGAGGAGATTCAAAGGGATGAGCAGACTGAAACTGAAAATAAACGATTAGAGGAGGCTCTACTTGAACCAGACGAGGTACCGTTAGTTTATTATGTTTGAGGAAGGCTTTCGTAAATAAAAATAAAGGCTTCCCTANCAGATTCATTGTGAGCGGGATGGAGCTGAAACAGACGTACAACAAACCGAGGAGAATCAAAGGGATGACCAGATTGAATATAAGGAGATTCAAAGGGAAGAGCAGATTGAAGCTGAAGAAAAACGGTCAGAGCTGGCTCCACTTGAACCTGAAGAGGTATCATTATTTTATTATTTTGAAGAAGGCTTTCCTGAATAAGCATAAAAGCTTGCCTAGAAAATGATGATTGATTCTTAAGTAACCTAATATTTTTTTGTTTTTGTTTTGTACACTATCACCGAGTATGGTATACAACAAACCAATGAGATTTGAAGGGAAGAGCAGACTGAAGCAGAAGAAAAACGACCAGAGCAGGCTCCGCTTGAACCTGAAGAGGTATCATTAGATTATTATTTTTAGAGGAAAGCTTTTCTAAAATATGATTTATTGATTCATAAGTAACTTATTATTTTTTTCTTGTTTTGTACACTTTCGCTGTGTAGGATATACAACAACCCAAGGAGATTCAAAGGGCTGAGCAGACTGAAACTGAAGAGAAACGATCAGAGGAGGCTCCACTTGAACCAGAAGAGGTATCATTAGTTTATTATTTTTGAGGAAGGCTTTCGTAAATAATAATAAAGGCTTCCCTAAAATATGATTTCTTAAGTAACCTAATTTTTTTTCTTGTTTTGTACACTTTCACCATGTAGGATATACAAAAACCGAGGAGATTCAAAGGGATGAGCAGACTGAAACTGAAAATAAACGATTAGAGGAGGCTCTACTTGAACCAGACGAGGTACCGTTAGTTTATTATGTTTGAGGAAGGCTTTCGTAAATAAAAATAAAGGCTTCCCTAAAATATGATTTTTTATGTAACATAATATTTTTCTTGTTTTGTACACTTTCACTAAGTAGGATATACAACAAACTGTCGAGATCTAAATGGATGACCAGACTGAAACTGAAGTGACATGGTCACAGGAGGCTCCACTTGAACAAGAAATAGTACCATTGTTTTATTATTTTTAAGGAAGGCTTTCCTAAATAAGAATAAAGTCTTCCTTAAAATGTGATTGATTGATTATGTAGGTACCCCGAACTGAGGATGTTGAAAGTGTTGAGCAGATTGAATGTGGTGAACAGGCTCCAATTGAGCCTGTAGAGGTAAAAAATTATATTCATCTCAAACATAAATTATTAATATTTATAAAGTTGTAATCGCAAGTTTTGTTTTGGTTTATACAGGTGGACAAAGAACGACAAAAAGGATATGACTCAATCTCAGAGTTATCAAAAGAAGAGGTAAAAGAATACTTATAGTTATTTTTAAATTATTGATTCCTCACAATTTTCTTCATTTACGCTCGCAGGAAGAAAACAAAAGAGATGAACTTGGTGGAAGTGAGCCGCAGGAAGCTGATGTCACGCAACCCTTGACTCAGGTTTTGACTCAGCCATTGACTCAGGTTTTAAAAGAATACCTTACACATGAGGGTAAAATTTTCAAGAAAAAGATGATGAGGTATCGTTTTTATTGAGATTTTATTTTTCATAAGGCTTCCCTAAAAATAGAGACAACCTAGGTTCATAAAATATTAATTTTTGTTTTTGAAGGATAAGCCGCTTACATATAAGAAGAGGAAAGTCGTTGCTAATGTTAAGATTGAAAAAGAAGAAAAGGAAATTGAGATTAAAAAAGAAGAAATCAAAGCGGTCCCTGAACTGGATGAAAAGGTATATTCTAGAAAAATCAACCTTCTTAATTACTGATTACTGAAGTGTTTTTCATATCTCTGTTTTCTATCTCTGTTTACTTCTTGACATGTTTTGGAAAATTAAAGTAATTGAAGGGCAAAGGAGTGGCTATTGATAAAAAGAGGAAACCTGAAGCTGAAAAAAAGAGGAAAACTGAAGTTACTGCAGGTGAAACGGAATTCCTAAGAAAGAGTAACTGTGAGCTGAAACGGTCCAGAGATATGAAAACTCTGTACAAATCTGAAAGAAATCCAGCCTTAACCGTAACACCTAAAGTTAATATTGCTGTTGATCCTTTTGCTACACCCTCACTCCCTCAATGCAGTAGATTTCAAGATTGGATTGCTATAGAACGTGAAATAGAAAGGTTCTCATCTTGACTTGTACTGTTAATATTTTTATTAATTTTATTGTTCAGTTATTCTCTTATTTGCTAAATTCTTGTCGTTTGAATAAAAAAAATTACTACAGGCTGTTGATGATTTGGGTGTTGAAGTTGGGAAATCTCTTGCTGCGATTGATAATTCTGAAGAGATGTTCACTTATGAGGTAAAAACGATGTTTATATCTTACACCGTTTGATTCTTTAACAATGAGAATTTAAAAAAATGTTTAGGAAGACATTGTTATTTAGTTTTGGAAACCAATGCTTGCAATTTAGAAAAAATTTAGGAAGGTATTTCATGTATTTGGGATATGGTAGAATTACTTAAGATTCGAAGTTTGGACAAAATTTAGGAAGGTATTTCGTGTAATTGGGAAGGCTTTACTGAAAACTTGAAATTTGTTATTGCATCATATGGATCTGTGTATCGAAATGTTAGAGTCAAGAAAACAAAAGAATGCAGCCTGGTTCCATAACAACAGGCTGCCAAAATCATGCTTTCTAAGAGCAAGTTTTCATAAAAAAATTTATCAACTTCTAAAAATTCTTCAAGAAGCCACCACAAGCAATGAAACAAAAATCCTTCCCTGCCGAAATGAAGTTGGTAGTAAATAGTTTGGCTTATCCAAAAAAGAAGTGGATTGATGAGGTTGAAGTTTTCGTTGGCACTGCGTATGTTGAAAAGCAATTATCCCAGCATGTTTTTGGCTTAGAGATCAATTTGAATAAGAGCCTCATCACAGTTTTCCTTTCTGGACACCCAAATGAGGAAGTTGCAATGATTCTACTTGCATCAAACCAGATCGCAGGTATGAATCTCTGTAATTAGGATGGCGTTACTAGATATGATTTTGAAATCAAATGCTTGAAATTCGAAAAAAAATTTAGGAAGGTATTTCTAGTATCTAGAACAGTTTTACTGAAAAATTGAAGTTGATAATTTCAGATGTAGAAGTACGGAGACTTTTTCTTGCTGAGATTGATAGAAGTTTTAAGAGCATTGTTATTAGTTTTGGAACCCATTGTTGGAATATAGAGATAATTTAGAAAACCAGTGTTTATAATTTGGAAATAATTTAGGAAGGTATTTAATGTATTTAGAAAGGCTTTACTGAAAATTTAGATTTTTTTGTTGATGAGCAGAGATGATTCCAACTCTTATGTTTGCAAATTTTGGCAAAGCCAGTTACATGGACGATTAAACTGCTTTCAAGGTTGTGGGCTAAAGGAATCCTGAAGACATATATGGAGGTCAGCGGTGGCGTGTTTGTCATCAAAATGCTGGATTGCAAGTCAATAGAACTGAAGGATCTGTTGATGATGTAAGATCAGTTTGTCCATGACATGAGGACGAAGCTTGCATTCGACATTTTCGAGGAATTTGCAGATACCACGGAGACATGAAGATCATAGTTTATTTTTCTTTACTTTGTTGTTAGATTGTGACTCTCAACTTTATTTAAAGAACAAATTACTTAAAACATGTAGTTCTTCAGAGATTTTATTTCAAGAATGGTATTAACAAGTGTCTATTTAACATTTCATTATTTAATTTAGGAAGGCCATAGTAAGGAATTTTTGATATTTACTTACTGAACTCAAACTTTGGAGAACCTAAACATATGAAAATATTCCCGAAAAAAATGAAAAGCTTCCCTAAAACCATGACAAGCTTCCCTAAACCAGTGAAAAACTTCCATAAAAAAATATGAAGAAGAAAAAAAGGTCAAAATCTACCATTTGATCAGGCATTCTGTTATAGTAAACACATTATACTAGATTTAAGAAAGCCTTCTCTAAAACTATGAAACACTTCCCTAACATTATGAAAACCCTTCCTAAAAAACATTGAAAGCTTTCCCCTAAAAGTACATGAAGAGCTCCCTTAAAAGATAAATGGAAAGCTTTCCTAAATACATAAAAAATTAACCCTAAAGAAATGGGAAGCTTCTCTAAAATACATGAAAAATTTCTATTAACCTGTGAAAATCTAGATTTAGAAAAAAGCTTTCCCTAAAACTGTGAAAAGATTCCTTAAACATAGGAAAAGTTTCCCTAAAAATATGAAAAGTTTCCCTAAAACAAACATAAAAATTTCCCTAAAAAATAAATGAAAAAATTCCCTAAAAAATATGAAAAGGTTCCCTAAACCTGTGAAAAACTCCCTACAAAATTTGAAAATTTTAATAGGCCATTAAAGGGCCATTTATTTTTAAGCCCAATAAAGATTTGGGGTTAAGTTTTTGTTATGTAATTGTACAAAAAAATTGAACTGTACAATCCGGTCAGCTAACATCAGAAATTATTCAGTAGTTCAATATTGTCTGGTTCAAGGTTCAAAATAACAAAATCGTTGAACAGTACAATCATTTTTTTTTTTTTTTGCCCATTTAGTGTGGACCACTTTTGGGAACTTTCGTAAACTTTCCCCCTAACTCTCACTCCGTTTTCTCTAAAATTCCACCCACCGTCGTGAACATAAATTCCCCATCGATTTTTCCCAAACAACACACAAAACTTTAATCAAATTCAAAATCCAAACTCTCGCACTACTTCTCCGAACTCCAACTGTCGCACGACTTCTTCTCGCACCATCGGTATTTTTGTCAAAAAGCAAAAAGTCATCGTTTCTCTCAACTCCCGTCGTTTTAAAGGTGTACTTCTTCTCTCTTTCCCCATTTCTTAATTCTTAGTATTTATTGAAGTTAAGAGATATTCAATTTTGTTTTTTACTACTTCAATTACTGTTTTAGTTAGGGTTTGGCTGTTTCGACTGTTTTAGTTAGGGTTTGATTTCAAAAATTTGTTGGTATTTTAGGTTACTAAGGAAATATTTGATTCAGACTGTCATTGATGTTGGCTCGCTAATTAATTTTTCTACTTAATTTATAGATTCGGTCATTTCGAAAGTCTCATGAACTTACATATTTTGGAACATGTTGATTATATGAGTCACTTTTTGTTTATTTGGGAAGGCCTTACATATTTTGGAACTAAGAGACTTGGTCATAAGTTAGTTTATACTCTTTTCGGTTACTAAAGAAACTTGAATTAGGAAGGGCTTGTAAGAATTAGGAAGGGATTCCTTAAACGTATTGAAATAGTAACGATTTTCCAATTTTTTTATTGTTATTAGGTTCAGAAGAATGGAAAAACATTATCAGGAAATATTAAACTTCCTCCTTTGAAGTTCAACATTGGAGTGCAGCCGTCAGAAAAAGTTGTTGTAACCAACCTTCCTCGCTCAAGCATGTGGAAAGAGTGAAGGAAATGCTTGGTGAGGAACTGTTTAAAAGATGCGAACACAGTTTCATGGGTCCTCTCATCAAGGCAGGTCAGAGAGATTTGCAATTTTCTGCGAGGATTATTAATTGCATCTTGGCGAGAAGCATTTTGACAGTGAAGAAAAATGAAGCATTTCGCTGCACAGCTAATGAGGTTCTCCATAAGAGAGTTTCACATTGTTAATGGGTTAAATTGTAGTGAAGAAGCTCCTGTCACAACTACAAGAAAGCCCTTGAAATTCTCTAAGCCTTTACTGAATGGTACTCATTCTCGAAGCGATCTAGAAACATAGATTGTCAAGCTGAACAGGAACAAAGCCGACGAGCAATTTTCCTTGGGATTACCCTTTCTGATTGAGGGGATTCTACTGATTAAGTACTACACTTATCAGTTCCCGGTGAAACACATTGAAAGGGCTCAAAATCTTGATACTCTAATGAGTTATCCATGGGGAAGAGATGCATACAAAATTTTGCTGAAATCTGTTGAAAATTTTCTCAAATCAGATATGTTAAAAAACAAGTACGATCTACACGGATTTCCTATGGCAATTCATCTGTGGGTTTTGGCTTCAATACCTTTCCTCCAATCAAATTTCAGTACGATAGAAAGGATCCCACATAGTACGACAAGGTGGATATGCCTGAGGTACTGAAACTTGAGTCAAATCCGACTGTAAGTTAATTTAATTTTTGATTTTTTATAATTGTTTTGGTAGTTGATTACACACGAAGGCCTTTTTAGTATTTAGGAAAGCCTTGCTGAAATTTTTTACATTGGTTACACATGTAAGATTGCTTAGTATTTAGGAAGATCTTACTGAAAAACATATTTTCAACATTGCTGAAAAAACTAAATTTAGGAAAGGGTTCCTGAATTTGTTGTAAAGTTTGCTGAAAATTTTGTAAACTTTACTTTATTTAAAAATCTTGTTGTATAAATTTTTAGTTTCAGATTAAAGTGGCTTGCATCCTCCCAAAAATTGAAGGAGATGATCAAGACTCGGTTTATATTGAATATGAAGCTGATGAAAACCTTGAAAAAATGGTTAGGATTGTGAAGAGGGGCTACAGACTAAAAGCCGACGATTGGGTAAAACAAAAAATTGACGTCAACTCGGTGTTGGAACAAATTGCCCAACAATCTTACAGGTTGGGAAATGCTCACGATGAGCCAGACACAATCGCGGCCAAGGTTGACAAGCTTATCAAAATAATGGATCAAGGATTCAAGGAAGTCAGAAAGCGATTATCCGTGATAGAAAGAAAACTGAATATAATCAGTGAAAACGAGATAAGAGATTATATTGTTTTTTTTTCTTAGGAGAACATTTGTTTTGCAGAGAGATTCAATTTTTGATGAGAGATCCAAATTAAATATCAAAAATATCATATTTATTCATGAAAAATGTCTATGTATTTTACAGAGATATGACGAGGATGAATTACCAGCAGGAGTAGAAAGGTTCGCACAGTCGAATAATAATAATGTAAGATTTTTGTTTAAAATTTTATACATTTTTAACTCATTTTTAAGATGACTTTTCTAACAAGTGTTTTAGTTGTTTCAGTCTGAAAATGTTGCATCACTTCGACCAGTTTCTCCTAGACCATCTAAAACGAAACAGGGACAGAGTTGGAATAGTCATAATTTAGCAGATATCGTCGAGGTTGACAAAGGAAATATATAGGTTAAAGGCACTGTCAAGATGTTGAAGGCGAATAAAAGAATTTCAGTTTTAATTGATGGAAACGAGATGGTGGAGGAATTCTCAAATGATGAAGTGCGTAAGCCAGAACTTGAAGAAAGTTCTGAAACGGATGAGGTATCATATTGATTTATCATAAAAGGTTACCTAATAAAAAGTTGATGATTCATTCTCTGTTTACTAGAAAATTTAAATTTGTTTTACTTTTCATTCTCTGCAGGAAGTAAACCAATGTGAAAAAGATACACATAACTCTGGTGAACAGGAAATGAACCAAACCAAGCAAAAAAAAAGTAAAGCCACTGTTGATTCCCCAAAAAACCTGAAGAAAAGGTAAAGGGTCAAGGAACGCTTGGAATATGGTAGTGGTTCAATTTCGATATTTAGGTAAGCTTTCCTAAAACAATAGTAAAGATTCTCTATTTTTTTTGTGTACGATTGATTACACGGTGAAGCCGGTGCATCTGGAAAGAAAAGAAAAAGAGCTGTTGAGTTTGAGGTATAGTTTTGATTTATCATAAAGACTTACCTAATAAAAAAATGATGATTCATTCTCTGTTAACTATAAAATTGGTGAACAGAAGGTAAGCTTTCCTGAAAAAATATGATAGTGGTTCAATTTCGATAATTAGGTAAGATTTCCTGAAAAAATAGAAAAGCTTCCCCAATTTTTTTGTGTTTATGATTGATTACAAGGTAAAGCCGATAAAATTGATGAATCATTCTCGATTTATCTAGGAAGGAAAAGAGCTGCTGAGATTGAGGTATAGTTTTTATTCATTCTCTGTTTACTAAAGTTGATGATCCATTCTCTGTTTAGCTGCTGAGTTTGAGGAAAGAAAAGGAAAAGTCTTAACTAAAAAAAATTGATGATTCATTCCACTAGATAATGTAATTTTGTTTTACTTTGACGCTGTAGAAAGTGAACAAGCTTAACAAGATGCACAGAATCCTGGTGAATAGAAAGTGAAGGCCGTTTCTCCTGCGAAAAAAGTAAAGCCACTGTTGATTCCCCAAAAAAACCTGAAAAAGGTAAAGAGTCAAGTATCATCGGCTTTGAATATGGTAGTGGTTCAATTTTGATATTTAAGTAAGCTTTCCTGAAGCAATAGAAAAGCTTCCTGAATAGGATTTTTTTTATGATTGATTACAAGGTGAAGTCGCTGAGAAAAGGACAACACCTGCTGATCGGGGGGATAAATAAGGTTGCAAAGTCAGAGCCGAAAAATCCCGTCAGGAGAAGTGAACGGAAGGCAAGACAATCTAGAAAAATACGGACCCAAAAATATTATCTACACTTTACACTAACAAGTTTCTAAGGACTTAAATTTTATCATCCTTTGTTTATTGATAAGCAAGTGAAAGCTGTTGATACTGCGAAAACAATATAACCCACTGCTGATTCCCAGAATGAAACTGAAATAAAAGGAAAAGATCAAGTAACCTCAGCTATGGATTTGGTAGTAGTTCAATTTTGATATTTGGGTAAGCTTTCGTGAAAAAAGAAAAAACTTTCGTTAATTTGTTAATGATTGATTACAGGATGAAACCGCTGCGACTATAAACAAGATAAAAAAGGAGAATAAACCAGCTGCTACTCGGGGTAAAAATAAAGTTGCTGACTCAGAGCCAAAAAATCCCTTCAGGAGAAGTGTGAGATAGGCAAGACAATGAAGAAAAAAGAAGCCACCAATACTATCTAACACCCCCTTATACTCTCTACACTTACAAGTTTTATTCTCTTTTTTTATTCACAAGCAGGTGAAAAAGAGGGAAGCAACTGCTGATTTTACAATGGAGACTGAGAAAAAAGAGAAAGATCAAGTAAACACGTGTTTGTACATGGTAGTATGGAAAGATACCATGGAGTCATTGTTGGGGTCAAAACCCACATTTCCGGAATTACGGCAAATATGTTTAAATATCGGAAAAAGTTTCCATATTTGAATATTTTCGGGAAAAAAATGATTATTCGGAAACTAGTTTGACTGAAACTATTTTATCGAAAAGTTAACGGAAAAGTTCGTTTTCGTATGTTTTTCCGATAAAACGCGATAAAACCGAACTTCTCGGCAAAATAGCATTTGACGGAGAAATCAGCTCGGCCTCCCTTCATACTCGAAA
>KE156020.1:139894-151085 GCA_000411075.1 Sisymbrium irio
GTAATTCATAGAAAACAGTTTAATTAGTATAAAATTGCATATATGTGGACAAACAAAACACTTTTAAATTTCTTATATTATTTGATCTATAATTAATCTTATATAATTAAAAATATTATCTTCTATTTATGCTCTGAAAAGGTTTCACGTGTCTATTGTATTTCTCTAAAAACTATTTTTCTCTTTTTATCAGACATGCATAAGAGAGTTTAAAATTAAAAACTTAAAAATAGATAGAAACTCATAAACCCATTTGAAGAAAAATAAGTTTAAAATTAAAATAACTTTGGTTGATTTTTGAATTTAGATAATTTGATTTTGAACATAAATGTTTTGTAACGCATGGATCCAACCTTAATTGTCTATATAAAAGAACATTTAAACTTACAACCAATTGGCTTTAATGCGATTGTCCATAAACAACACGTGGTTAATTATGTACACCACCCAAGTGTCTCGTTTTCCTTCTCGTTTTCCTTCTCGTTTTCCTTCTTTTCTGTTGTAATAACGATCACCACACAAAATGATTCATATATGGTTAATAAATGACGACAGAAAAAAGAGAAATAAAAATGTCAATAGTAAATAACAGATTCAGCAAGCGTGTATATTGTGGTTAAGAATGGATGCAGCGAAAGAATCATCCAGTTCAACATACCTCGTAATGTTGCACAGATAAGGTACTTCTCTCAAATTAACTTCGAATTTTATTTTCGTATTCTGCCATAACGGTACGTACGTTATTAAAAAAGAAATAAATTAAAGGGCTAAGAGCAACTCCAATGGAACGACAAAACACCATAAATGGTATAAAACTCACTCCAATGAAACAGTATAATTTACACCAAACACTATTATTTAGTGTTGTGTGAACAGTATTACATCAAATTTGGTGCAATACTATTCATTACACCAAACATTAAAATAATATTTTTTCTCACCACTAAACATTAAAATATTATTTTCTCACAGCACCAAATATTAAAATATTGTTTTCTTCTACTTTTTATTTAACAATACAACTAAATTAGTAATATAAATTAGCTAAAACTTATAACTAAAAATTAATCTATAACATATAATTTTATACTTTTAATGCATAATACTTTTTTTGGTGTCAAATTTGATGTTGTAGTTGGAGATGAAAAATAAAGTAGTACACCAAAACACCAAATTTGGTGTAATTTTAACACCAAATTTGGTGTCATGGTTGGAGATGCTCTAACATATTTCGAAAAGATTGCAACAAAATATAATACGAAATTAAATTCTCTGTGTTGGGATTGTAAAAGTCTATGTCAAACTATCTATCTTCCCATCAATACGATATTATCCATTTTGTGTTTTTAGAGATAAGCTCATATGAATTTATATTTGAATTCTTTTTCTAAAGATCTCATACTAATTAGAATTAGACATATTTTTATATACATATTAGATAATTTTTGTCTAAATTTCCAATATGTGACTTTATTTGTTATTTCACATTCTCCTCCTCAAACTAAGGACCACACTCATTTCCTATATTTTTCTTCAGCGAATCATCTCATCACATAATCGCAAAGTTATTTTGAGGATGTTTCTCCCACATCATATGTTCCATGATCTGGTTCCATGATCTTCTTGACTAGTTTTTGCCACATACATCCTCTTCTGACTTAAAGGGTTTCATTCATACTCGAAGGGTATTTTCTTACAGATTTTTGTCATACCGCTTTGATACCAATTGTTGGGACTTTAAAAACCCATATCCTTTCTCTATTTTCCGGTTAATATGATATTGTCTACATTGGACTTTTAGAGGGAAACTCGCATGGATTTATGAATTGGCGGGATACAAACTAAATCACACATTGAAAATTGGAAGAAACTAACATTAATATATAAAGTAATAGGGTCAATCCACTAATTGTCAATTGATATTTAGTTGGAAGCCCATGATTAACCTAAATTCAACATGATATCATAACCCAAGGTTCATAGTCTGGTGGACCTATAAAAGTGGATACAAACATGCCTTTTGTAACCCAAGTAAGGGAGGCCCGAGAACGGGTTTATTGGTCTAAATAGGGATCGATCGGTCCGAGAAGGCATCGTGTTCGAGATGGAGTTAGCAACTCGAAGAGGCGTGTTAAGATGCCACATCAAACATGGAAACCCAAAAAGGATTATGTGGTCCTTAGTTTGAAGGAAAGATTGTTGGAATACAAACTAAGTCTCACATCAAAGAAACCAACATTAATATATAAATAATTAGAGAAAATCCACTAATTGCCAATATGTTTTTAGTTGGGAATACATGATTAACCCAAATCAACACTGAACAAATAAGTTTAAAAAAGGGTAAAAATCATGCTGATTAATCTTCTCTTCTTGGTTGTGTAATTTTGGAAGGACAAGAAAGAGTCTACTTTCAAGACATTTGGATCGATAAGAGATGGAACATAATTGGTTCCTCATTACCATTTTCTTGTGTTTCACTTTCTCTTGAAAATGCGTAGATGTTTACAGCAAAGAAGGATTTCCCGGAGGGATTTTTATTCGGATCTGCCTTTTCAGCTTTTCAGGTTTTGAATTCGAACTATTATTTTATGTCCTTCCCTTTCCTTTTCCATTTTTATTTTTGATGATCTGAAAATGATTTGATGACTCTTGAAAGTGAGAAGGAGCTGTTGACGAAGACGGATGGATGCCTACGCAAATCCTGATTATTCCAAATTACGATTACATCTCGTAATCTAAAAAAATTTTAGAAAACACACTTACGATACAAAGTCTTATTAGCAGCAAACACCACAAATCTACACTGAACCTCCCGTCCTCAAGGATCATCACATAACAAAAGAAAGGACAATTCTAATTTAGTACACAAGTACAAACTACAAAGCAATCTACTATGCTGATGACGCTTGTCTTGATTCCTTCTCTGATTTTATGTCGTTGTTTTCACCATTTTGGCAGCATCACCCTTAGTAAAGTTCCTACCCAAAACTTTACCAAGGTATGCCCAACCTCAAGATAAGATTAACCATAACCTGCAAAATAACTCATAACATACAAATACCCATGTCTGGTACTTACACCCACACACGGAATTCACAGTCCGGGACTTAACAAGATTGGCAAGCGGAACTCACCCTTGACCGAAGGATCTTCCAGCACACCCCTTGGAACGGTACTAGAGCAAAGACCAACACATAGTCAGTCTCGCCCACAAACGACCTAAGAAAAGTTCGAATAGAACGATAAGGAAAAGCTTACCGGATCTCCGAGCTAAAGACGAAAGCAATAGGCCACAAGGCACATCACTTACTCACGACTCAATCTATGCTTTTAAGTAAAGGTTTATAACACAGTTTGGCTAACTGAGAGGAGAAACGAGATGATGGGGATTTTATACTTGATTCCGTCCGGCAGCTTGGGAGTGATGTGTCGTGCATGCAAGCAAGGGTACCATGCACACTGCCACAGGTTGTGGACTACGTTACTAGACTGCTGAGTAATCCGTAGGAGTGTCAGGCTTATCTGTAAATTTTTCCACTTAATTTATCCCCTTTGAGGTGTCGCCATGCTTTTCGCCGGGTCTAAATAATTATCCCGAGCAATCATGCTATTTTAGCCTTCTCAGTATGATGTCTCCTCATTATTGGTTGCTCCAGATGCGAGTTATTGTGCTAGGTAAAAGGCTACACCTAGCTTAGGTAGTGGAAGTCCAAGATGACGGCTATCCATATCCTTCTTCTTGGGTGTCCCCGAGCAATTAGTTGGACTGGAGGTGGATTCTCCTTTAAATACCTCTCCCTGATCTGAGACTTAAACTCCAAGTTCTTCCTTCCATCTTTCTCACTTAGACAATTCAGCCTCTCCAAAATTGATCGGACCTTCGTATCTGGCCGTACCGAGCCAACGAGACTCGATACCGAGCTCCAAGTGTTTCCTCTTAAAGCACTCGAGCTTCTATTGATTTCTTCTGACCCAAGATCTTATTTTTTACTCTTCTAAGACATAGCCACGTTCTCCTCCTTCATCTGAACTTCAGAAATATTTTCCTTCTCTCGACTTAGCTCGTTTGCGATCTCTCGGGTTAAGTTGAGGCGTTCTTCTTTTCCTCGGGCCTTCTCGCTTCTTTCTGACCATAAACAGCCTCCATATTCTTAGGATGATATTGAATAGTTCTCCTGACAATAGAATCCTCTTTCTTCCTTTGGTCCACCCGAATGGCTTCTTCGGTATCACCTTCTCTTCCTTGAATTTTTAATCGGTCCAAATGAATTCTTCTTCAACTGATTCTTCTTTCAGTGGCTTCAGTACGTCCTAGGCTTGCTCTGAGACAAAGCCCAGAGTTTTTAAAAATTTTCTTGATGGCGTCCTGATTTTAGGCCTTCAGACAGGTTATTACAAAGACATTCCCTGTTTCTGGGATGACGCACTTGTATCCCTTCTGTGTTGTGGAGTACCCAAGAAGCATGCCCTTATTGCTCTTAGCATCAAACTTTTTCTTGTTGTATCCTGGTACAAAGACAAAGCACACACAACCAAACACTCTTAAATGATCAATAGATGGTTTGGTTTGAGTGAGTACCTCATAAGGTGATTGACCATGGAGGATCCTCATTGGTATTCTATTGATCAAATAGCAAGGAACAACCAGAGCATCACCCCAAAATTTCTTTGGCACATTGGAATGGAACATCATGGATCTGACAACCTCCACCAGATGTCGTTCTTCCTTTCAGCAACACCATTCTGCTGTGGTGTATAAGGGCAGCTTGTTTGGTGTACGATGCCATGCGTAGACAGGTACTGCTTGAACGCTATGCTTGTGTACTCACCACCATTATTTGATCTCAAAATTTTCACTTTAGCATTGTATTGGTTAGTGACATAAGCATGGAAACTAACAAAGGTTTCAAGAACTCTATCCTTAGATGGGAGAAGTGTGAGCCAAGTATACTTGGATTTTTCATCAATAAGTGTGACAAAATATTTTTGATTTTCTCTTTAAAAGCGTGGGGAAGTCCAGACATCAGAATGCACTAACTATACTAACAGTAAAACTAGAACCATATGAAAGAGCATTAAAAGAGGAAATAAGCTTGACATCCAAGCAACCTATAGTTGATCCTTGTCCAAGAACTTTAGAAGTCTCAATATCCTGAAAGGAAACATCATTAGGACCAGATATAGAATAAAAATTTAAATCAGAAGTGGTTTTCTTAACAGATAACATATTAGATGTAAAGCTAGGCATGTAGAAACATCATTAGGACCAGATATAGAATAACAATTTAAATCAGAAGTGGCTTTCTTAACAAATAACATATTAGGACCAGATATAGAATATCAATTTAAATCAGAAGTGGCTTTCTTAACAGATAACATATTAGATGTAAAGCTAGGCATGTAGAAAGCTTGTGAGTCTTTATCAAACAATTTCAAATTGCCTATACCTTTAATTTAAACTTGCTCACCATTTATAATACTAACATGACCTAAGGCAGGTTTGATATCACTAATCAGACTAAGATCACTAATCATATGATGGCTAGCTCCTGAATCAACTATCAAAGGCTTGCTAACACTAATCAAAACATTCCCATCATCACAAGCAACATGAGTTTCAACCAAGTCACACACATTATCATGAGAGGCATGAAAACTAAAAGGTTGAATGATTTTACAAGACTCCTTGAGTGCCTTAATCAGGACATCAAGGTCATACTTCTTGACAGTCAGAAGCAGCAACAAGAGGAAGGGCATTGGAAGCACCAAAGCTCTATGGTTTACCTGAGCTGGATGCCATGTGAGCCTTAGAGTCTCTGGTTTTCTGTGATTGATTATTCCTCCAGTTTCTCTGGTTGGATGGGCGTGAAGTCCACTTCCCATGCTGATGAGACTGTCTTGGATGGTTCTTGTTATACTCAACTTGGAGGTGAGGATGCAGAATGAAACACTGATCCTTGGTATGGCCCCTATTGTCACAATGACTGCACACAGGTGGTTGGTAGGTGTCTTTGGGATGGTAGTGGCTCTTGTTGGCAGTTTCTGCAGTTGCCTGGTTTGCAAGGGATAGTTCCCCACCTTTATTCCCAAAGAGACAAAGAGTCCCCTGCTCCTTCTGAATCTGTGCGCACACTTCTTCAAGATTTGGGAACGTGGTACCTTTGAGGATGTGCTTGATGAGATCATTGTAGCAAGGATCAAGGGTCATGAGCAAGGAGAGTACTTTATCATGTTCCCTTCTTTCATTGATGAGAGTAGCATCCATTGTGGCTGGCCTTAGCATATCCTATTCAGCCCAAAGGGACCTGAACTTGCCATATAATTCATTGAATTCAGCTCCATTCTGGAGAAGAGTGTTGATGGCTCTCGTGACTTCAAACACCCTTGTGTGATTGAATACATTTCCAAAGACATTCTTGTGAGTATCCCACAAGTCTTTGGCTGTTTCATAATAAGAGTAAGCTTCAAGGACATGCAGGCTGAGAGAGCTTTGAAGAGCAGCAAGAACAGCCTGGTCAGTTGGGTACCACTTTTCATCTTCAACCATCTTCTTCTCTTTGTCTTCTTCAAGCTCCAAATGGTCGAAGACCTTCCTCCCACTCAGCACTGCCTTGGAAGTCATAACTTACAAGAGGTAGTTGTCTGCTCCTTTGAGCACACCAAGGAGAGAAATAGGCTTGGAGTTTTCCATTCTTCAATTACGCAAGGAAGATGAAACGTAGAGGATCGATTGGTCTCGATGTAAAATGATTGGTCTTAATGGGGATCGATCGATCTACGGTCGTGAGGTCAATCCAAGAAACCACCGCTAATACTCTTTTGAAAGGGATCGATCGATCTCGTGTCGTGAGGTCGATCCAGATAATTATCGCAAAATAGCTTTGAAAGGGATCGATCGATCTCGTCTCGTGAGGTCGATCCAGATAATTATCATAAAAAATAGCTTTGAAAGGGATCGATCGATCTGGGTGAGGAACGGTCGATCGGTGAGTTACCGCCAATGGAAAATTTGAACGAATCGATCGATTGTGGGTAAGAACGGTCGAACGCAGAATGAAGCTCGGCTATGGACCACTGGACAATAGCTTCAAAATGATGAGATTTTGAGGATTTGAACCACGACGAGGATGAATGTAATCTTGGATGTTATACTGAGACAAAAGAGCGTGAGCTTGTGATGAATCTTGATGAAGAACAAGAGTTTGACAAAAGATTATCCAACGGAAAAAAGAGGGAACCCTCTGAGATTTTGAATTTGATTGAGATGAAACTCAATAATAAAGATGATGATGATTAATGATACAGGGTGAATTAATCCCGCTCTGATACCATGAAATTTTTATAGAATGCGGATTATAAGATAATGAAAAAGATCAGAGATGAATGAGATCGAAGAGAGAGTGATAGAGAAAAGGAAGATTTCATTTCCTTAATCTGATCTTTGCAAATGAATAAGTATGTACATTTATAGAGGCTACAGATTGGAGCTACACACGAAAGAGAAAGGGACAGTTATATCTTGTGGTGGAGGAGCGTATGGAGATAAGGTGAAAGCGAGGCTTAGGGAGACCCGTGACTCTTTCTCCCTTTATGTGTAACGGCTTTATTCTCAATGTCAACATCCTAGAAGCACACATGAGAAGGATCAGCTTACAGCCTAAGGGTATCTCTAATCCATTACGCTATTTTCCACTCTAAAATAGAGTTACTATAAAATAGTGTGCTCTTTTGCTCCAACCCACCTCTACTTTCCACTCTAAAAAGAATATTCCAAAGCATATTCATTTTTCATTTAATTGTAACAAATTTGCAGTTATACCCTTAATATTTAGTATAATCATGAATTTAATCAACTAACTTATATTTTTCTTTTGTAATTAATATAATTTGAAATTTCATTTAAGTATAAACATTTTATATAAATAAAAGTATACTACACAACATAATCAAACTAAATAGTATATTATGTTTGACAGATTTTTAATTTAATGTGTTTTTATGTTTTTATGTTTTAATTTCAATTTAAATATTTTATGTATTTTGAATTTAAAAATTATTTTATGATTGTAATTTCTTCTTTAATATATGTAGTTTTATTTTTCTTAGTTTTAATAATCTTAATTATGAATTTTATCATTTGTTATAAAATTTATGTGTCAATAGATATCAAAATATTTAAGTATAAATATAATAACATTTAATTGTTCAAAGACTATATTGTAAATAAAAAAAGTTTCACTCTAAAATAGAGGAATGTACAATGTTATCCTATATAACATAACTCTGTACATCCATCTATTTTAAAGTGAAAAATAACGCTGGGTTGGAGTTGTTTTTACTATAAAATAGAGTGAAAAAGGGAAATAGGGATGGGTTGGAGATGGTCTAAGTTGATCACGGATTGACTGTGTGTTGCATGATTTCTCTTGCTTGTATCACACGAACTGTACGGAATGGAGTATACCACAAGTAAGCTTGGATGATGATGAGTTCTTCTTCTTCACAATCCAATAGAAAAAACAGCGATAACTTTCATAACATAGCTCCAGTTTAAATGAAATACGTATTTTTGGAAAGCTGAGATTCGTGACTTTCTGTACATATGTAGACGGTGGTATGGTTATCACAAAGTGGCGGCGACTAAGCTTTCACAAAAAGAGTAAAACGAAAAGGACTTTGCCACGATTCTCAGCTTTATCTTTGATTCTCAGCAATTAAATCTCTTACATATAGCTGAGACTTTTAAACTTTTATTTATTTATTTTTGATTAAGATATAACTCACCTTCCATTCCAAATAACAATGGTCATTACTCTTGCGTAATAGGATAAGGTTTTTTGGTTATCTGAGATTGGATCATGACAACTTGCTTCCTGGCTGAAGACAAAGAAACTTGTCAATCAACTCTGAGATTTTCTCAAATTCTATCAACAAAAAAAAAAAAGAAAAAACATCACATTTTCTTCTACCACAATTCTTTGTTATTAGTATACTTTCACGTGCCATCTTTCTAAATGCAAAAAGGAGTTGGTTTGCCTTTCTTCACCTTACTCCTGCATTCTTCAACTATCTAAATGCAAAAAGGATGATTGGCTAGACTGATACACAGATTGGCATGATGATGCATTTTCCTATATTTTAATTTTGGAAAGTTTACTAGTATTCGTAAGAAGTTGGAAAATAATTAAAAGAATGCCAAAATTTTGTAATTATTAAAAGAGTATTTCGTACCAAAAAAGTAATATTGAAAATACCATTAATACATTTTGTCATGTAGATAAAAAATCCGTGAAAAATAATTTTATCGTATCTTTGATGGTAGACTTATTTCCAATCGTTACATTTATTTTTCAATCGGTAGATTTAATAGTAGACCGGTAGATTTATATAGGGAATAATATGATTATTTTGGTAGACTTATTTTTATGTTGTAGTAGATGTATTTGGAAAATGTAAGTTGCAAACGCTAATTACAAACGCTAACGATTACTTTCTAAAAAATAATTTATCATTATTATTATTATATTATTATTATTTTATTAATTTATTTAGTATTTATTATTTAATTATTATAATAAACATATTTGTAATATAAATGAAAACTCAGTTTTTTACCTGACTTTCACCTTCCAAACTCAAATCTAAAAAATCTGAAGACTCTGTTAATAATATATGCACTTTTTAACACTAATCTAATAACTATCTCCTTAATTTTTGGTTAATTTAAATACATACCGGTTTTACATCAAACCAATAAACATCTGATTTAGCTTCCGGTTATGTAATAAAGAACTCGTTACCCAAAACTATGCTCACAATGCCATAATGAGAGAAGTCATGGGTTTTCTTCATTTTCTTATCTGAAGACAAAAGGAAAAAAAAAAAAAAAAGGTTTTATCATTGGTATAAAGTTAAGTATTTTTGTTTATAGCTGATAAGTGAGAGTAAATATTAGTTATCACCCATCTTAGACCTAATAAATATCAATTATTAAGTTTTTTTGGTATAATAAGATAAGTCTTTTTTATGATCTCATATTGGATTGTGACAATTTTCTTAAAAAGCTTTTGAATCAATTTTTGAGTTTTATTTTTTCGAATTCTATCAGCAATATAAAAGAGGGCAATTTACCAAAATGTTAGTGGACTCAGTTGGGTTTCCGGAAATGTTTTCGGTCGCTCCAAATGACGAAAATGTTTTTTCAATTTTAGGTTATCCCAATTTTACCCCTCCTCTCACCTTTCACATTTTCATTTCGAAAACCTCATACAACCGGATATTCGTCGCCGCCGGATCATTGTTGCCACCGGATCTTCATCTCGTCGTCATCCTAATCGTCATCCTCGCCGTACCCGAGACTCGTCGTCGTCATCGTCCGCCTCTACTCATCGTCATCGTCCGCCTCTGCTTATCGTCATTTATCATCAAAATCGCCATTACCTGAAATCGACTCGAATTATCGTTTCGGAAGTCGTCGTTTCGCAACTCGTCGACGCCGTCAAAACCTAGGTTTGTATTCCACACTTTTTTATTGTTCGGTTGTTATCATTTTTTGATCGACTCTAATCATCGTTATATGATTGACTCGACTCATCATTTTTTGATCGACGCGAATCATCGTTTTTTGATTAACTCGAATCATGTATGCCGTAGACAAACTCGTTTACATCTCGGTTGTAGATTATTAGACGAAGGCCTAAGTATTCGGTAAGACCTTCCTGAAACTGTTAGATACCTTCCTGAAAATTTCAAAGAATCTGACGGCTATTAATTTTTTCCATTTCAGGTGCAAAATGGATGATTTTTTTTCACAAAAAATCAAAATCCCTACTCTAAAGTTCAACTTAGGGGATGAGCCATCACAGCCGGTTGTATTCCCGAATATTTTTTTAGGGAAGCTTTTCATATTAGTCAGGAAGGCTTTCCCGAATATAAGTTTAGGGAAGCTTTCCTTATAATTTCGGAAGGCTTTCCCGAATATGTTTTTAGGGAAGCTTTTCATATTAGTCAGGAAAGCTTTCCCTAAAATAGCTTGGATTGATAATAATTTTGCCAAATACGTCCGTTTTTATGTATGAAGCGACATATAACTCATAAACGGCCCTCCAATAGGTTTAATATAACATAATGTCTTACCAAAAATAATATAATAAAAAAGCGTTAGACATTCAGGAAATGTTATGGAAAG
>KE156021.1:31130-45780 GCA_000411075.1 Sisymbrium irio
TAGTCTACTTTAGAAGTCTACTTTAGAACTCTACTTTAGAAGTCTACTTCTTACAAATATATTTTATACGTCTACTTTAGAAGTCTACTTTAGAAATCTACTTTAGAAGTCTACTTTNAGAGAGGATACGAGAGTAGACTTACATAAAGTACTGATGACAACGACGGGTACGGGTACAGATCGAGATCTGAAAAGCAAATTCATATTCAACGGCAACATGTTAAGCGGGCACCACATATAGTAGGATTAGTAGAATAAAGAAAGAGGGAACATAAATTACCGAGTAGAAGAAAGAGAACTGCGGCGGCTGTAGAACGGCAGCGGCGAAAGAGATGCTAAGGCGATTTCGCCAAATTACAGAGGATTTTAACGGTATTTTTTTTTTCACGACAATAAATGTAATTGGACTTTTTTTTACCCAACTTTAGTCGGTTGGTTCCCAGTTTGGTTTTACATAACGGTTCAAATCTGTTTTAAATTAAATAACTAATCGATCTCGGTTACCTTTTGTTAAATTCCCGCCTATAGCATATTAGGGTTAGTTTAAATTGCTTGCCTAATTCCCGCATTTACTGAATTAGGTTAATTTAAATTCAGACTTCACGTGAAGTCTGCTCGCCCATTCCCGCATTTACTGAATTAGGTTAATTTCAATTGCTCGCCCATTCCCGCATTTACTGAATTAGGTTAATTTAAATTCAGATTTCACGTGAACTCTGCTCGCCCATTCCCGCATTACTAAATTAGGTCAATTTAAATTCAGACCCTAAAATCTGAACCCTAAACCCTAACCCTTAACCCAAACCCTAAACTCTACAACATATGATTACCAGTATTCACACTTGTTTGTCAATTGTATTTAAATTTTATGAAAAACTTTTATTATCTACCAACATGATTCACTAGTAAATTTGACAAATTATATCCAAAATCTGTAATTAATAAAGTATCAAAGATAGTTACCCGACAATACAGCGACAATAGTCCATAAAGATATTAGTTGCCAATAACATAAAGCCGATAATTATACATTTTCCCTTAACCTTAACCCTAAACTATAAACTCTAAATCCTAAATCCAAACACTAAACCCTAATAGCTAAGCCTTAAACTGCAAACCCTAAGCCCCAAATATTAAATCTTAAACCCCATACCATAAACCTAAACTCTATTAGGTTAATTTCAGTTAGATTTCTCTTGAAGTCTACTCTCACGTTCCCGCATTTACTGAATTAGGTTAATTTCAATTCATACTTCATGTGAAGTCTGCTCTCCCATTTCCACATTTACTGAATTAGGTTAATTTCAATTCTCTCCCATTCCCGCATTTACTGAATTAAGTTAATTTCAATTCAGACTTCATGTGAAGTCTGCTCTCCCATCTCCGCATTTACTGAATTAGGTTAATTTGAATTTAGACTTCAAGAGAAGTCTGCTCTCCCATTCCCGCATTTACAGAATTAGCATATCATATCCATGAGATTAGTATAAGATTAGCATAAGATTCTTCTAAAATGGAATGATTACATAATTAACTCCTTCATTAAACATATGAGTGTAACGATAATCTACAATCTCGTCAACCAAACAGAAAAAGCCAGGGTAATTATCAACCCTATGAGGATACCGCCGACAATCCCTTTCAGATTCACACCTCGGAAGCGCTTAGCCTGCATAAGCTTCTTCAGTTCTGAAATCTCTGCATGAACCCGACTTATATCATCAATATTTCCGAAGACACGAATGCAGTCCACCTGGTTTTCCATGGAACATCTTAAGTCTTGAAATTCCTCCTTCAAAGCCTCGTCACACCACTTGAATACGTGCTGCCCACCATCCTATATATACACATTACAGAAGTTAGACCAGTAGGACCGTAAATCACAAACACCGTAAATCACAAACAAAATTACGGACATTCTCATTACCTTGTAGTTCTTGCATCCATAGAATATTCTTTTCGAATTCTCGTCCGCAATGCACACTTTAACAACAGGGACCAAACCACATCTACATTGGTTAGATATTCCAAAATTTCCTTCTCTAGGAAGAGTACTGGATCTCACTTCTGGTATTCCACCAAAAGACACACTCCTCGAACTACTCGACGGTTGACTATAACTGTACCGACCCATCCCTGTGTACGGATACGAATACCGAATT
The DNA here is from genome assembly GCA_000411075.1 of Sisymbrium irio. Classification (NCBI taxonomy): domain Eukaryota; kingdom Viridiplantae; phylum Streptophyta; class Magnoliopsida; order Brassicales; family Brassicaceae; genus Sisymbrium; species Sisymbrium irio. The sequence goes on from KE156021.1 coordinate 33,293, forward strand.
ATAGCAGTTTTTGCTGTTTTAGAGAGAGAGTGTGCCTTAGAGAGAGCGCCGTCGTATTTGTGAAAAATTATGATTACCTTCATCGAAACTGCAAATTATATATAAAAATAATTTAGGAAGTAGACTTCCAACTGAAGTCTGCTAATCGTAAACCCTAATTTGAAATTTTGCTGCCTAATTGACCTTTGATGGTTGTAGTTTACTTGTTTATGTGCAATCTTAATTTATAAAGATGATAATATGTGTTCTACAGCTGATTTAAACAACAAAATTACCAAATAATTTTTTCGTATTTTCTTAATTAAAATTTAAACTATATTTAGCAAATAGACTTCTTTAGACGTTTACGAGGTAGACTTCCAACTGGAGTCTGCCAATCGTAAACCCTAATTTGAATTTTCCAGCCTAATTGACCTTTGATGGTTGTAGCTTACTTGTTTCTGTGCAATCTTAATTTATAAAGATGGTAATATGTATTTTCTTAATTAAAATTTAAGTTATATTTAGCAAGTAGACTTCTTTGGACGTCTACCGGTAGACTTCCAACTGAAGTTAACCCTTCAGACTTCTTCATCAGACTTTCCAGGGTTATCGCTGTCATTTCCAGTTTAGTTTTTTGTTTGTTCGCGAGGGTGGCAACTGTAATTTCACTACCCTTAAGGTCTACTTTTGCTTGACTTTGAATTTGAGATCTACTTTCTTATTCAAACTCAAAAAATGGTCAAAAGTAGCAATTTCCCTTTAGGTAATTGAAATTTAAACTTTAATTTTCAGAGAAGAATGCTTTGTAGATATAGACAGCACTATGGGACCGTTTCTATCATAAAAAAACCGTATTTTAAAGATACACTTCATACTTCAATCTCCGCTGTGTAGTATATTACTCACAAATGATAATCCATAAAAAAAAAAGGAAATATTTTTATGTAGAAGCACTCAGAAGAAGCTTACTAAAGAAGCATAAAACACCATCTTTGATATTAAAGAAAATGTCATGCTTTCCTTTCTCAACTATGACACTATTTTTAACCACTGAAATTACATCTGTGTTCTTGATTATTGATAACAGACACCCCTACCACCACCGTGGTTCTGTCAACCATAACCTCGTCCAGTGCGTCCTCAGGGCATCCACATCGGTGGAATTCTGAAATTATAGGATCTGTAGTTAAAGTATTCATATTATAAGCTGATTGTACTATTTAATTATGGTTTAATATGTTTAAAAATGAACCAATTATAAATCAGCATGTGGCATATACAGATTCTGAAAATATCTACAAGTATCTGGTTTGAAATACTTTTAAGCTTTTTTCTTATTTTTAATTTATTTTTTCTTTTCCTTTAATTAGTAGATACTAAGGAAAATTCTAACAATGGACTTGCTCTCATATACCCTCATATATCCTCTCCCCAACAAAACATTCTTTTCCATTTTTGTTTATCTCCCGTTAACTTATACACCAATAATCAAAGAAAATTATTGATAAAAACAAATAAAAAACTCAAAATGTTAAAAACCCAAAACTTTTAAGTCAATAATAATATTAAAATAAATAGTACAGCCCGTGAGAAAAAAATGAAATAAAACTCCTTCAAAAAACTATAGAAACTGTTTTCTTTCATATATTTCACCATTAACGTTGACTTCCAAATTGTACGGCATCATTCCACATATTCAAAGCTATTGTGTCTCTCCAGTTATTCGCGTATTCTCTCTGTTGGGATTCAAGAGCACCTACTTGTCCATTTTCTTCGAAGTTTACTTCTTCGTTATATATATGGATTGATCACTTCTTCTGGAAAAGCATCTGACCGGCAATACTTACCTAACAAATTGTGTAATCCAGCACAAGCTAAAACCAATTCCGCTTGTGTTTGAAAGGAAGGAGGCGCAGACTTGAAAATCAAAAACCGAGATTTGATTATACCAAAAATTCTCTCGATTACGTTTCTCAGGGACGCATGCCGCAAATTGAACAACTCGTTTTGATTTTTGAGATCACGGCATTCACCTCTAAACTCTTGTAGATGGTAGCGCGTACATCTGAATGGAGCTAAAAACTTTTGACGATTTGCAAATCCACAGTCCACTAGATAAATTTTTTCAGAAATTCAATTTGCAAATTATGAAAACCATTTACGTATAAATATAATGTTTGTATACTACAACTTAGTACATACCTTCTGGAACGGTTAATCTGCTATTGTGCCTTGTCAAAGCATTATTTAAAATTTTAGAATCATGAGCTGAACCTTCCCATCCACTAAGAACATACATGAATTCCAAATCAAAGTTGCAAGCAGCTAGGACATTTTGTGATACAGATCCTTTGCGATTACGATAGCTTGGAACATCAGATGCTGGTATCATTGCAAAGATATGTGTACCATCAATAGCTCCAATACAATCCTATAATTATCAAAATAGAGTTTTCCATTGAAACAATTGGATAAAAGAAAACATATATATCATAACTTATAATTTACTTTTATATGCAGCATGTACCTTGAAATAGGGATAAAATCTTGTGATGTCACTTTGCAGCTGTTGTAACTCCAGGCTTTACCATCAAATCAGGTGCAATGGTATTTAATGCTCGTAAGACCTTGTGAAAATTTTGACTGATAGTAAACGTTGATCTCTTGAACGTGTCTCTTGTGTACCCATATCTCGAGTTTTGACCAACAGTAAGTAAAAATGTGGCCACCATTTCTTCAACACATATATTCCGAGTATCTCTTAAACCTGTATTCATTCTAATAAGATCACATAACTTTGCAAATGAGTTTGGATACATACGATATACCGATGGGAAGTGATCAGGATCTTCTTTCAGAGCATTTTGGATGTATTCATAACCGATGTTAGTGATTGGGCGACGAATGGGGCGTTGAATNATTCCACATATTCAAAGCTATTGTGTCTCTCCAGTTATTCGCGTATTCTCTCTGTTGGGATTCAAGAGCACCTACTTGTCCATTTTCTTCGAAGTTTACTTCTTCGTTATATATATGGATTGATCACTTCTTCTGGAAAAGCATCTGACCGGCAATACTTACCTAACAAATTGTGTAATCCAGCACAAGCTAAAACCAATTCCGCTTGTGTTTGAAAGGAAGGAGGCGCAGACTTGAAAATCAAAAACCGAGATTTGATTATACCAAAAATTCTCTCGATTACGTTTCTCAGGGACGCATGCCGCAAATTGAACAACTCGTTTTGATTTTTGAGATCACGGCATTCACCTCTAAACTCTTGTAGATGGTAGCGCGTACATCTGAATGGAGCTAAAAACTTTTGACGATTTGCAAATCCACAGTCCACTAGATAAATTTTTTCAGAAATTCAATTTGCAAATTATGAAAACCATTTACGTATAAATATAATGTTTGTATACTACAACTTAGTACATACCTTCTGGAACGGTTAATCTGCTATTGTGCCTTGTCAAAGCATTATTTAAAATTTTAGAATCATGAGCTGAACCTTCCCATCCACTAAGAACATACATGAATTCCAAATCAAAGTTGCAAGCAGCTAGGACATTTTGTGATACAGATCCTTTGCGATTACGATAGCTTGGAACATCAGATGCTGGTATCATTGCAAAGATATGTGTACCATCAATAGCTCCAATACAATCCTATAATTATCAAAATAGAGTTTTCCATTGAAACAATTGGATAAAAGAAAACATATATATCATAACTTATAATTTACTTTTATATGCAGCATGTACCTTGAAATAGGGATAAAATCTTGTGATGTCACTTTGCAGCTGTTGTAACTCCAGGCTTTACCATCAAATCAGGTGCAATGGTATTTAATGCTCGTAAGACCTTGTGAAAATTTTGACTGATAGTAAACGTTGATCTCTTGAACGTGTCTCTTGTGTACCCATATCTCGAGTTTTGACCAACAGTAAGTAAAAATGTGGCCACCATTTCTTCAACACATATATTCCGAGTATCTCTTAAACCTGTATTCATTCTAATAAGATCACATAACTTTGCAAATGAGTTTGGATACATACGATATACCGATGGGAAGTGATCAGGATCTTCTTTCAGAGCATTTTGGATGTATTCATAACCGATGTTAGTGATTGGGCGACGAATGGGGCGTTGAATGCGATTGTCAATCTTCACGTGAGCTGATGCTATATTGTTTAGCATCATCAGCATTATGTCTAAATCTGATTCATCTTCTTCCGCTTGCTCTTGGGTTTTTTCAATGTACGTTTGTTCTTCTTCTTCAATGGTGATTTCCATGATAAAACACCTAAGAAAAAAATATTGTTATCCACTAGTAATAATAAAATAACAAGAAGATAATCATGAAAACATGCACCAAAATAGTTTCAATGTTACACGTAACAATAAAAAATGTTGCATGGTATTATTCAAAATGCCATTTATTTTGCTAAAATCTATTATAAGAAGTAACAAAATAAAAATAATGATAATAATTCTAAACCCAGTTTGATATCAATAAAGAAATAAAAAATAATCTCAAATAATTAAAAAAAAAAACAAACTAAAAATATAGATATGATAAGACGAAGATCAGTCGGAGATCAATAAAAATAATAATAATAATAATTCCATACTTCCTCGGTTTTCTCCTCCTTCTTAGCTCGTCTCGGATTAGAAGGACAGTTGTCATTGTCATTAGATAAACTGAAGAAAAGTTTGCAAAACCCAAATAGTTTTTCACATTTAAGCTTGACCAATACCTCTTCTTCCTCGTAGAATTCTCCTCCCTTAAACTCCAAGATGGTGTCAAAGCACAATTCCTTAAAGCCATCCAATAGCACTCTTATTTTCTCATAGTCCAAGTTAATGTCTGTTGTTTCTCCAATCGCATCTCCAATCCTCTGGAAAACATCTGTAGACCAAAACTCTGTAGGGAGACCATCAACTTTGATCCAGAAGGGAATCTCGGATGGGAAGCTCCGCGACATTTTTGGTTGTCATCGTGCCACCACCACCATCCAGTAATCAAAATGGTATGGTTACATCTCCAAAACCACCTCTATGTCCTCTTCTGTATCAAAATGAGACTGAAATTTGCCCAGTCCTAAGTTTGCACCCGAAACCCTGTCTTCGACTTTCCATATTTTTGGAAACATCACTAGCAGAGCATCAATCTTCTGCTTATCCGTGTTGAAACATCGCCCAATCAATGTTCTGCAGTAACTCTTGATCAAGTCTGAATAGTCAAAATGTGGAACCAAGATCTTCATTCTCTTGCGACCTTCACTCGTTAAAACCTCTCCCATCTTTCCCACCCATTGACCCTGAGACATGATGACCAAGTAAATAGAAAGAACCAATTTGTAAGTTGAGTGAATAAGAAGCAGGATATTGTCTATCTCTCTCTCGCCACTCATGCTTATATAGTAAGTACTCCCCCTCATGGAATCTCTTATGAAATCATCGGCATTTACAGTCTTGTGATGATGACTGATTCGCAATCTTAAACAACCAATCTAAAATTTTTCCTTAAAGTACCAAACATAGACCATAGACCGGATTTCCCTTTCCCTTTTTCCTTCAGAATTAACCCATGGGAATCATAGATATTCTTTGAAACTAATTGTGGAAGATCTTGTTTTGAGGAGAACAAAGATCTTACCATGAATAAATTGTATTTGAATCGCCTGTTTCCTTATGCCAATATCGTATTTTCCGCACGAATCCATGATTAACACGCCGCCAAGCCATACGATCAAAATCAAACTCCTCTTTGATATCGGTATCCTGAATCCCAGATTTCGAATCTTTCGCCATAACTTTTCTTGTCCGTCAGGGCGATCGGATCCTTTGCTGCATCGAAAAGAAATCCTGAGTCCTGGATCCCATCCTTGCCTCATCATTGAAGACCTAGTGTATCGCCGCCATCGCCATCAAAGCAAATAATACGATAAAAAAATAATAATAATTGAAATTTACGAAAGAAAAGGATATTTCCTATTTCATCATAATTACACAATATATATGTAACATGAACAATCATCATAATTCCCGTTTTTAAAAAATTATATTTTCGATAAAGAAAATATCCTTTCCGGATGAGATGAAATATACACAATATATATGTATATCACAGAATATATTTTTGCAATAAATCCAATTTTTTATATAAAAAAGAAACAATTTTCTAGTGATGCAAAAAGACGAAAAAATCTATTCTCTCTTTGTTTTCATTAAAGGTAAATTAGTAATTTCAATTTCAAATTTCGCTGTGGACGCAGAAAGCTTCACAAATATAAATATGATATGCTTTATTAATATGTGTGCATAAACCTATAACGACACTTAAAATAATACGGTGGAAGTACTAATTTGATTAGTACCTAGAAAGAGTAGTTGTTTAATCTCTTGATGACAGTTTCAGTTTTTATTTTTATTTTATAAGGGTTTGTAAAATGTTTTATAAGGATTTATAAAAATCTATTTAATGCCTCTTGTTCTCATTTAAGAAGGTTCATACCAAAAATATTTTGATTTAGGGAACTCAAAATCACTAATGATGAGAAACTCTCTTCATCTACCAATTTAAATTATTTCAATTCGAGCATATGAACCTCTACATCAGTGATCTCTCTATACAAAAGGAAAACTCCTACATTTTATAGAAAATGAAAACTACCCAAGAGCCACCACAGTAGACAACAGTGATTAAAAATAGTCATTGACAAATATAAACAAATAAGAAACTTGAAGATGGTCAGAAGCAGGTTCTCCGAACATAATCATTTGAGCTTCTTATAGTTCTTCTCTACTTGAATCATTGATTTTTTATAAAGCTTTATAATTAAGTACAACAAAAAAATCCTTCTTCTAGCACGAACAATCAAAAACATTTATAAATCATTTTTAAAGCTTTGTAAATTGATTTATAAGGGCTTATATATCATTTTAGGATCATTTAATAAAGATATCAATCATAAAAGTACTTTATAAAAGTATTTATAAGGGTTTATAAAATGTTTTATAAGGGATTATAACAATTTATTTAGTGTCTCTTGTTCCAATTTAAAAAGGTTCATACCAAAGATATTTTGATTTAGGGAACTCAAAATCACTAATGATGAAAAACTCTCTTCATCTACCAATTTAAATGATTTCAATTCGAGCATATGAACCACTAAATCAGTGATCCGTGTATACAAAAGGAAAACTCCAACATCAGTGATCAGTCTATATAAAAAGAATCACAGTAGACAACAGTGATTATGAAATAGCCATTGACAGTTTTTCTTTTCAGGGTTTAATTTTTTTTTTTATTGTTGTTGTGATCTATTTAATTGTTTAGATTTGTACTAATCCGTTGCATAAAATATCATCACCATCGCTACTATCTTCTAGGTTTAATTTACTTAGGTTGATCTGATTTGGTTTGATAGTATATCATCATTCCTATTGTTTTGTTTTGTTGTCGTTTTGGTTTTGTCCTTAATTAGGTATGGATACTTGAAGATGGTCAGAAGCAGGTTCTCCTAATGTAATCATTTGAGCTTCTTATAGTTCTTCTCTACTTGAATCATTGATTTTTATAAAGCTTTATAAATGAGTACAACAAAAACTCCTTCTAGCACGAGCAATCAAAAACTCTTTCTTCTGTGCATCGCCGATTTTTATAAAGCTTTATAAATGAGTACAACAAAAACTCTTTCTTCTAGCACGAGCAATCAAAAACTCTTTCTTCTGTGCATCGCCGATTTTTATAAAGCTTTATAAATGAGTACAATAAAAAATCCTTCTTCTAACACGAGCAATCAATAACTCTTTTTTATGTGCATCGCCGCCTCAAGAACAGTTTTACCAAAGAAATCAGTCAAAGACTCCTTTTTCTGTGCAAAACTCAGTAAAAAACCAGAGAACTTTTGATTAATTCGACGCAAAAAAAAAAGAGAAGAACAAATACCATCACCGCCATTACTAACAATCTCCGAAACACCTCCGTCCATACTCTCAGAAAAAGCATTGAATCCCAAAAAGAAGAAAGAAGAAGCTTCACGATCTCTGGATAAGTGATTAGATCATGACTCCACCAAAACTTTTATGATTTCTGGATCTATGTTCATAGATCTTAAATTAAATTCATAACAGCTCGAGATAGATTTTAAACTGAATTTTGATTGACGGAGATGTTTGGATTGCCACCACAGGAGTTTGATCGGAGCCGTCGCTGGAGGTGAGATTCATCAGGGAAAATTAAAAAATTGGAAAATGAGAGAGTTAAATCATTAAGGGCAATAAAATATTTTTATCTTTATTTCATTAGTGTGTTTTTGTAAGGGAAATAAAAAAGTGTAATTTGTTAAAAGTGTATTTCTAATAGTGTATTAATGATAATTTCCCAACTTTTTTTTGAAGATGTCATATCAACAAAAGTGAAACTATATTCTTTATATTTGCATTTTTAGTTACCAAAATAATAATTTTATTTATTATATTCTTTATTTTTTATTTTTTCCTCATCCTATTTTATATAAAATTAAATAATCACATCATTATATAAAAATAAATATTTCTATTTTTATATGTTATATTTTTATTTTAAATCAATATAAATGATTAAAATATTATAAGGCATATATTATGTTATGATCAATTTTGTTACGAATGGTTCTCATTACAAGTTATTTCATCAAACATACAAAATATTCAGAGCGGTGACACCAGTTAATATGATAAATTAACTTATTTTTATATAAAAATCAAACAACTTTGACTACTGGAAGATAGATTAAAAACATGAACTAAGACATTAAAAATAAATTTATATTAACATAAAATGGATTAAATTAATAATTATCCTAGTTAACACTTACTTATATACATAAAAAAATTAATTAGAAAGATATTAAAAATAAAATATTTTAGATCAATACAAAACAGTTTACACTTACATTATATAATTGTTATGAGGACTATTTTATTAAAAGCAAAATATTATAAATTATTTTTAAAATTTTGATTCTCCACTATAGTGCATATTAGAAGAATATTTTTAAATTTATGATCCTTCATATCTTATATTTTAATTTTGACAAAGTAAAACTTACAAAAAAAAGAAAAAAAAAACTTGAAAATGTGGTTCACTAATGAATTACAATTCAATTAATTTTATAGTACATATATATTAAAATTATTTTTTGCATTTTAATTGATCACATTTATAATTATATTTTATCCAAAAATAATAAATATCAGAAAACTAAAAATTTCAGACAGTTAAACACTACAAAACAATTCCTTTCTTTTCAACTAAAATTTTGTAAAAAAAAAAATCTCTCTCTTTTGAAACACGGATCAAACTCTATTTCCATTAAAAATCTAAAGTCTTATTTTGTAGTATTTAACTGTGTGAAATTTTTAGTTGAAAGACCGTAGAGACTTTAACTCTACTACAAAAATAATCAGATTAAAGTTGTGTTTGCCAAATTAACTTGAAAGACCGTAGAGACTTTACAAAAAATCTAAAGTCTTAAAAGTTATAACTTACTCGATCAGACTTTTATATTATTAAAAGAGGAAATATTTTTGAAATAAAACATACTCTCATATGTGATTTACAAAAAATGTCATTGAAAATTTTAATTTTCTTAAGGGTAATTTAGACTAAACATATATGTAGATGATAATAGGTTTCAATACACTTGATCACATATGATCATGTAGAGATTAATTACTATAAATAAAAATATATTAATTAGATGTATTTAAATAATTTAAAATAATAGGTCTCACTTTTCTAATAAATTAAAAAAAATAATAAAAAATATATAGTTGATATTAAATAAAATTATTAATATAATATAATAAATCAATTATTTTATAAACCATGAAATCAAATTTTGGTAAATATACAAAAAATAACATAAAAATATATTTGGTAAATATATACCAAAAGTAACATAAATGTATTTTTAATTTCATAACTATACTATTCACATAGTGAAACATGTTCATATTTTTATAGTTACCGATTTTTAGAGTTTATTTTATTAAAATATGAAAAATATTTAGACAATTGGATAACATGTTAAAAAGACTAATTAACTAATTTTAGTTATAAAACCATTAAAAAGTAACGATAAGTTTGATAGATAGATTATCATATTCTAATTTTTTGAGTATATATAAAAATATAATTTAATTAGAAAATATTAAATTTGGATTATAATAAGTTGTAAAAGATTTTTATAATTGATTGGATTTTCATAAAAAAAAAAAATTTGATTCGGTCTAAAATCTCAACTAAAACCAGTTTAATGTTAAACAACTGAAACCCAAAAATATTATTAGGTTTTATAAAATTTTCATACATTTATTTATTTAACTTTATTAAATAAAATATTTATATTTATAATAATAAAATATTAAAAATATAAAATAAAAAAATAACCCGTGCGTTCACGTTCGAATTGGAGTCTAATTATTGTTTTAAAAGTTTTTAAACTCTTCCTAAAAACATTCAAAGCTATTTTCACATTGTATTTATTAATCACTTTAAAAAAAAAAAAGCCTACAAAACTTGGCTTGTCAACTTCTTGTCAAATTAAGTCAATAAAGTTTCTTGAACCAAATAAAATTAAATGCCTAAAGTCAAATGTATATACCAACATCATGCTTGGAATCTAATGTTCAGAAATTCAATTGTGGTATGTTTCTACGAATATTAGATGCTAAGTTAATGGTAATGTAAATATTGTTGATATACTTCAGTATTTTATCATGTTACAAGTTCATATAGTTCAGTTTATGTTATTGTTATCAGTATCATTCTACATATCTTCTTATAATTTTAGGGTAATTCTTCAAAATATTACTAATTTTAGTTTATATGACCAAAATATTTTGGAAAGGTTAAAGTGACAATAATATTTCATTAAAGAAATTTATTGACAATTCTACCCTTCCACTTACAAACACATACTCCCTCCATTTCTTAATATTTGTTGTTTTGAAGATTGAATTTTGTTTCAATTTATTTGTTGTTTTGAGACTTTTAAGGTAGATATAATTAAAAAAATTAATCAGAAAATTATCATTGGTTCTAATTTGAAATAATAACAAAAAATTACTTTAAATGATTATAGTTACCTTTAATATTATGTGTTTTTAATAAAATAATATTTTTTAATTTGTGTGATTTGTGTTAAAACAACAGATATTTTGAAATAGAGGGAGTATCTCTTTAGTTTCCGATCTTTCTGCTTCATCGCCACAATTCTCCGAATAATCGGAATCATCCCACCGATCTTCTAAACTCTGTCAAATAAAAACTAGCATCCTTCGCTGTAGTTGTTGTTGACGTCGCAAATCGGGTCGATCATTTCCTTCGTCAAGGTTGATGCCGGAAGATGTTGTTTAGATTTAATGACGGAGACGAACGTCGGAAAATTTAATGCAAATGATCATTGAAGCGATTGGTACGGCTGATCGGAGTTATAGCTGTCATAGTCGATTTTTTTTTTATAATAATACTCAGAATTCATTGATTTATGAATTCACCGCCAGGTTAGTAAGCTTCAGAGTAGAAAATGGGGGTAAGCGCGAATTGATATTCGTCTACTTTGAGCTCGTGATTAGGTTATAGTGTTTGTGCTTAGAGTTGTTATATTGATTTGAGAGGAACTTAAGAGAGTCAATCCGATTGATTTTAGTTCGGTTACTATTGTGAGCCGTATTGGTCGATCGGGTAGACTTGAATCCGATTGATTTTTTAGATTTCGTGAGAGAGTAAAGAGCAACGAAGAGCTATGCAGTTAGATTATGGAGTTGGTTGCTTTGGCTGGACTCCTCAAGGTCATGTGCCCTCTATGAAGGGTTCTAAATTTCCAATTTCCAATTTTCAGATTCCAGATTTTTATTGTCTCTTGATGAAGTTGTTTTTCTTATTGCTGCTACGGAGTTTGGTTTTGAGTTTACTAAGAGAAATCAATTGAAGTCTGAACATCAACGAACGGTTTTGAACTTCAGGCCAACCAATTGATAGGTGAGGATCTACCTTAATCAACTAATACATGTAAAAAGTCTGGGAATATTCTGCATATATTTAATTTTTCTCCAATGATCTCTACGCATAGATGTCTAATCATGTGGTGGCTATTTTTATAGAGAATACAAAATCAATTAGACTTCACTGGTAAACGAAAAAGAATGTCTGCCATTGTCTGAGATGAGGAAGGGAAGTATTATCGACCAAGATGGAGATTGCATAAAACGACAGTACCATGTATGTGATATGCATGGATTTTGATAGTATTTAGGCATGTTTTCTTTATCCTTTTTGACATTTTACATTGCATTTTAGGCATTTAGGATGCATTTGTGTGTTCATGTGCATATGGCAGGTTGTTGAGGGGTCATCACTACTATTGTTGTTGTCTTGGAGCAAAATGTGGTGAGAATGGCATTATTTGAGGAGTTTAGACTACTGGCGGTTCACCTGGCGGTTTACTTAGGCC
>KE156022.1:12881-23976 GCA_000411075.1 Sisymbrium irio
TAAGACTATAAGATTATACTATATACAAAGACCTTTAAACGAACTACTAATAGACTCCAAGACGATCATTAGAGACCGTAAGACACAACATAGCAAATCAATCTCGTTTTCTAAGTAGATTCTAGTCATTCTATGTTCCAAACTAACATTCATTCTATGTAACAAACTAACAATCGACTAAACTAACAATCACATAATCATATTGTCGAAAACCAAATAGATTCTAATCATTATATGTGACAAACTAACAATCAAATTAAAAATCGAATAAACTAACAATCACATAATCAAATTACAGAATTTGAGATATCCGAACCTGTGAATAAATTGCAGAGAGTAGTGTAAGAGGAGATGATGAAGGTGAAGAGTTTAAAATTATGGTTCCTTTCATGGCGAATTAAGGGCTTTTTATACTGCTTCATTTCTCGGAATGGACAAAAGGTAGCAGTCGAAGTCGAACCGAAAAGCTGAATTGGGACTGAGAAAGCATGCTTGCTCGATTGCTCGTGGAGGATACGAACCGAAAAGCTCAATTCTTCTTCGGGAAGAGAACTAGTACGGCTGCGTATTAGAGTAGGTATCATAACCTAAAGCTTAGTGGATCAGAAGTTAATCGGGGGCCCAATGGATATAAGTTATAATCCGAACCCGGCCCGATATTCATATTACCCTGAGAACTAAGCCCAATCGGATAATTTGTGTGATCCGATACCGTACTGATACCGCTTTGATCGGGTGCCAACCGGTTCGGTTCTTCGGTATCGGATTTTATGCCCAGGACTAGTAACTTGTACTCTTGTCTGCAATGTGAGTTTGTTTTACATGAAACATGTGAAAATCTTTCTCTCAAAATATATCATCCGATACATCAACATCTGCTCACTCTAGCTCTTCTAGAAGGACGTGGCAGCATGAATTTTGCTTATGCACGGAAGTGTTCAGGTTGTAATGGGGGTTTCCTAGCTGGTTTCTTCTATGAGTGCATAGAAGAAGGATGTTATCTGGCTACATGTACAGTGTGCCACAATTTGTGAACCTCTAGTCCGTGGAAGTCACATTTATACTGAACATCCAAGCCAGGATAAAACAGGGACTGATCTGTTTGCCATAGTAAATTGAATGAAGAAACATTCAATTGCATTGGTGATTGTGACATCTTTGCTTTGTTTTTCAAATGTGCTATTTTGCCTGAAAAGGTGAGGTATAAGCATGATAAGCATATCATCACTCTTTCTTATGGCCAGGAGGAGACAAGTACCATTCTATATTGGCGTGAAGCTTGCGAAGGATTTCTTCATAAAGGAGGCAACTCAACTATTCTAGCTATAATTCCAAAAAAAAGGATGCAACAACAATGAAAGACTATCGTCCAATTGCATGATGTATTGTGCTCTATAAACTCGTCTCAAAGATTGTTGCTAACCGCCTAAAAAAGCTTCTGTCACGAATCATATCCCTTAATCAAACAGTTGTTGTTCAGGGTCGGTTGCTAATCGAAAACACACTGTTGACGACTGAGTTAGTAAAAGATTATCACAGCACCACGATATCCCCTAGATGTGCTATGAAGATTGACATTATCAAAGCTTTTTACTCAGTTCAATGGGTTTTTGTTCTGAACACGTTAGCTGCAATGGGATTCCCAGAACCTTTCATCCATTTAATCAAGCTCTGTATCAGGACTGCTTCTTTCTCAGTGCAAGTCAATTGTGAGTTGGCGGGATACTTTCAGAGCTCAAGAGGTCTGATACAGGGGTGCTCTCTATCTCCTTACTTGTTTGTAATCTGCATGAATTTTCTATCACACAAGCTCAATACTGCAGCCAAAGAGAGAGAGTTTGTTTATCACCCTCGATGCCAAAACCTTTCACTCACGCACCTCTGTTTTGCAGAAAATCTCATGGTTTTTGTCGAATAAACAAAAGGCTCCATCGAGGAAGTCATTGAGGTTTTTGATGATTTTTCTCGTTGGTCCGGCCTCAAAATAAGTCTTGAGAAGTCAACATTGTATATGGCAGGTGTAACAGACAATGTGAGGGAAATCATTCTCATGAACTTCCCTTTTGAAACTGGAGAATTACCTGTGTGATATCTCAGACTACCACTGTTGACAAAGGGCATGAGGAGACAGGAGTGCTTGCCACTGATAGAGAAAATTTGAGGGAGAAAAGGCAGTTGGACCAAAATATATCTTTCTTTTGCAGGAAGATTACAACTGATCAAATCAGTACTTATGAGCATTACAAACTTCTGGATGTCTGCCTCCTCCCGAGTGAGTGCATTAAAAAGATTGAGCGTATATGTGCTGCTTTTTTGTGGTCAGGTCCAACCCTAAAGATAAACAAAGTAAAGATTTCGTGGAAGGAATTATACAAGCCAAAGAATGAAGGTGGCTTAGGTCTGCGACCACTTAAAGAGATAAACTATGTGGTTTAAAGTTGATCTGGCGGATGCTCACTAATTGTTCTCTTTCGAAGATATCTATTATATCTACTACGTCAGAAGTCATTTTAGGAAGTGGAAAAGAGTACTCTAGGATATTGGATGTGGAAAAAGATCTTAAAATTAAGAAGTTTAGCAGAAACATTCTTCAAAAGAGACATAAAGAATGGTGAAACAACATCCTTTTGGCATGATAATTGATCGGGCTTGGGTATTCTTGTAGAGAAGTATGGAGCACGAGGTTGTATTGATCTGGGGATCAGGAACTCAGAAACTGTTGGAGAGGTCCTGCAATCTCATCGAAGAAGAAGACGAGGTGGAAAACAAGATTGAGATCTGCAGAGAATCTCTGAGACAAAATGAGGAGGATGTTGCATTGTGGAAAAGACAGTCAGGGTACAAGGATGTTTTTTCAACTTCACAAACTTGGAATCTGATCAGGGAAGAGCAACCAAAGTGTAATTGGTCGAACGAAGTTTAGTTTCCTCACGCCACACCGAAATTCGCCTTTCACACTTGGCTCGCTATACATGATCGACTCTCCACCGGTGATCGTATGGAAAAATGGTTAGATGCCGTCGACACAACGTGTTGCCTCTGCAATTGTAAAGGAGACACGAAATCATCTCTGTTTCACTTATTCTTATGCTGAACCCATATGGAGGAAGCTAGTGCAGGGAATACTGCAGGCACGATACTCTGCAAACTGGACAGACATTATTGCTCTGCTAACATCTCCAAGTTTATATCACCATCCCCAATTCCTCCTACGGTATGCCATGAAATCTATAGCCTATGCCATATGGAAAGAGAGGAACAGGAGACGGCACGGGGAATCAGCAATGCCATCACAACAGCAAAGAGTAATCACCTCTTCCTACTGTGCACTTCCTGACAGGAGATATAAGGACATCCTTAGGTGTTGGTTTGACACTAAAACTGATATTATCAAATATAAGAGAAGAGGTAAAAGAATATCTGATTTCATTAATTAATCATCGAATGTACAAGATGTTTTATATATACTATACAAGTATATAAAGAGTTATTTACAACTGTACACGTGTAGGGAGGAGATCATCTAATACACCCCCCCTTCAAGCCTCTGAATGTCAATCAGGAGATGGAGTGAAGAGGCTTGAAACAGACATTCTACTAAGTATAGAATGGAAAGGACCGGGATGCAAAGGTTTAGTCAAGATATCAGCATGTTGATCAGCGCTCTTGAAATGCATCAGAGTGAGAAAACCAGACTTAACCTGATCCCGGACAGTGTGACAATCAATCTCTATATGTTTAGTCCTCTTGTGGAAGACCGGGTTGGTGGCAATGTGGATTGCCGATTTGTTGTCACAAAAGAGCTTTGCCGGTGTCCTGTACCTTGATCTTCATATCATTCAGAAGCTGTTGGAGCCAAAGAAGTTCACAAGTAACAAGCGCCAAGCTTCGATATTCAGCTTCAGTACTGCTTCTGCTAACAGTCGGTTGCTTCTTGCATTTCCAACTGATCAAGGACTTGCCAAGGTACACGCAAAACCCAGTGATCGAACGTCTAGTATCCGGGCAAGTAGCCCAATCTGCATCAGCAAAATGCGTTCAAGCAAACCTCCGAATCAGCAGCATAGAATAAACCTTGACCAGGATTCGACTTGAGGTATCGCAAGATACGATGAGCAGCCTGCATATGTATATTCGTGGGAGCAGAAAGAAATGACTCAATCGATGAACAGCATAGGTGATGTTGGGTCGTGTTATGGTCAAGTATAACAAACGACCAATGAGCTCTCGGTACGGTGTTGCATCAGAAAGTAATACTCCAGATTCACGACTCGGAGAGATTGCAGGATCCATCGGAACAGCACATGGTTTGCAATCAAACAGGCCAGCATCTGTCAACAAATCCAGAGCATACTTGCGTTGGGATACAGCAATACCAGTAGCATTTTGAGCTATCTCCAATCCTAAGAAGAATTGAGCCGTACCAAGATCTTTTATCTTGAATGCTGAATGCAGAACAGCTTTGACAGAAGATACTGCAGCATCATTATTGCTCGTAATGAGGATACCATCCACGTAAACCAGGAGAGCAATGAAAGAGGAGCCAGTAATCTTCACAAAGAGAGAGTTGTCGCTGGGAGACTGCAAGAATCCATCCTTGAGAAGAACAGAGGAGAAAAATTTGTACGATTGACGAGAAGCTTGCTTCAAACCGTATATGGATTTATGCAGACGACAAACTGGATTTGGAGGAAGAATTTCACCAGGAGCTGGAGTATACCCTAAAGGTAAAGACATGACGATCTCTTCATCCAAATCACTGTGCAAGAACGCACTGGTTACATCCATTTGATTGAGACTCCACCCATGCGAAGCAGCAAGATCAAGTATGAATTTGACACTAGCCATCTTAGCAACTGGTGAGAAAGTGTCAGTGTAGTCAAAGTCTTCTTGTTGAGTGAAGCCTTTGGCCACAAGCCTGGCTTTACGGCGCTCAATGGAACCATCAGAGTTATATTTTATGGTGCAAACCCACTTACCAACCAACAACATTCTTCCCTGGGGGCGGTGTCTCGACAGAGAAAGTCCGGTTAGCCTTCATCCCCTGAAACTCCACACCCATAGCCTCATTCCAAACATCATACATTATAGCTTGCTTAAAAGTGGTAGGAACAGATTCAAGTGAAACAGAAAGGACAGCAGAACGAAAAGATTGATGAAGATGATCATAAGAAAGAACAGAGGAAATGGGATAGCGAGATGGGGAAAAGGAGATTTGGGAGATAAAACGTGGAATGAGAGAACAATGATAGTCAGAAAGATAACTAGGAGTTTTACCTGCACGCCTTGGCCTGGCAAGGGTCAGCGAAGCCTCTTCCGGCTCTGGAGGAACAGTCTCAGTGGTGCTAGAGGGCAATGTATGTGAGAGTGAAGTTGATGATGGATGCGAAGATGCAGAATGCAAATCAGTAACAATGGGCATATGTATCAGTGAATCAAGTATCGGAGGAACATGCAAAGGAAGTATGGTTTTTGGAAAAATGTCATGCAAAGATGAATGTTCCATGGATGTAAAAGGAAAAACAGTCTCATGAAAAATGACATTACGGGAGATGGATATGACATTAGTATCTAGATCAAGAACTCGGTAACCTTTGTAGCCAGAAGGATAACCAAGGAACGCAGATTTTGAAGCACGCGGAGTAAACTTGGTTTTATCCTTGTTCAAAGTGGAAACATAGCATAAACAACCAAAGTTACGCAAGAAATCATAATTGGGTGGTTTCTGCATCAGTTTCTCACCATTCAATAAAAGAGAAGGAGTGTGTTTAATAAGAAAGACAGAGGTGAGAATACAATCACTCCAATAGGCAATAGGAACATTCAATCGAAACAATAAAGCTCTAGCATTCAAGATATGTTGATGCTTACGCTCCACAACAGAATTCTGCTGAGGAGTATAAGCACAGGAGAAATGATGAATGATTCCATATTACGAATGAGATGTGGAAAAACAAGTTCTGGAGCATTATCACTGCGAATCTTTTTAATAACAGCATTGAACTGAGTTTTAACAAGTTTAATAAAAGCAGGCATAACAGAAGAAACATCGCTTTTATTCCTCAACATGTAAACCCAAGTAACTCTTGTACAATCATCAACTATAGTAAGAAAGTATTTAAAACCATCAATAGACTCAATAGCAAAGGGACCCCAAATATCAAGATGAATAAGATCAAAAGGATGATCAGATCGATGAGAATTTGAAGGATAAGGCAATCTCTTTTGTTTAGCTAATGGACAAACCGAGACAGGAGCATCACTTGAATAAGCAATCTTAGGATACTGTAAAACACTAGAAAGATACTGTAAAAACGGCAGTAGAAGGATGTCCTAAACGGGTATGCCAGAGAGGAGCATCAAGCTTCAAAGAACCACAAAAGGTAACAGCTGATACGAGACTATCATGCATGAGAACATAGAGATTGTGAAGTAGATTGCCTTTACCAATCGTCAAGTCCTGAATATGGTCCTGAATATAACATGAATCAGCGTAAAAGTGAGCAGAGGTTTTGTGATCTTTTAAAATACTACTAACACTAATCAAGTTGAAGCGAAATAAAGGCACATGCAAAACATTATGCAAGATCAATGAGTCAGAAATATGCACAGTGCCAGTGTGTGATAGGAGCTCTAGCACCATTAGGGAGAGAAACTGTAACTCCTGAGACAGAAGAAACAACACTAAACAATGCCAAGTCAGAGCATACATGAGTAGTAGCCCCACTGTCAATTATCCAACTACTATCAGGAATAAAGGTGGATAAAGATGTAAGTGTTTGATGTTGAAAAGTTAAGGTATGATGTTCAAAACGCAAGCTTGTGGAAGGAAAGGGGAAATTGCCACAAGAAGAGGAAGCAGCCATAACGCCATCTTGACTAATGGAAGAGTCAGCAGACGGGAATGAAGTAACTGGCTCAGGAGGCCCGGACTTGAGCTTGAAGCTGAGAGAACAACTGCTGAACCTGATCGGGAGAGAGATAGCTAAGATCAAGACTCGTCGGGCTCGAAATACTGGATACCACATTAGCAACTTTGTGCTGTGAGTATTGTGGAACAGGTGGCCTGAACTGAGCTGGAGAAGGAGCCCGAGGAGGAAATGAGGACTGTTGACCACATGGTTAGAAACCAGAGGATATAGGAGGCACAACAGTAGCATACAAACGATGACCAGGAGGATAGCCATGAAGTTTATAACATTTCTGCACAATATGACCACTCATTCCACAATGAGTGCATACAGAACGTGGCTTGGGTCGGTAATGATTGATAGCATAAGCTTGATTCTCCATAGGAGCATCATAACCAGCAACATCATATGATGAACTCTGAAACACAACATTCTCAACTTTTGAAGTAGGTTTAAGGCTCTTCTGTCGCTCATCCTGAGTAACCATATTAAAGACTTCTTCAATAGAGGGAATCGGCTTCAGCATCAAAATGTGATGATGTGTGGCTTCATATGTATCATTAAGACCCATGAGAAACTTTGTAACATGGCTTCGTTGCTGTAAGCATTCCCAAGATGTAGCAGCATTACACTTGCATTTACCACAAGTACAAACAGGGAGATCCACATAGTTTTGATACTCTTCCCACAAAGTAACCAATTCAGTATAGTAAGTACTCACATCCTGTGAACCTTATTGAATGCTACTCAATCGTTGCTCAATCTCCTAAATACGAGGAGCATCATCTTGCTTAAAACGAGACATCAAATTCTTCCACATATTCTCAGCACTACTCATGAATAACAAGCTTTGACCTATCTTCTTAGAAACAGAGTTCATAATCCAAGTCGAAACAATATCGTTACAGCGAGACCAAACACCTGAATCGCGATGAGCAGAGGCCGGTTTCAAGATCGTTCCATCGACAAAACCGAGTTTGTTACGAACATTTAAGGCCATACGCATAGAATGACCCCAAGAATGAAAGTCTTCACCAGAGACAAGACGATCGGAGACCAGAACGAGACCTGCGTGATCACTGTTGTGGAGAAAATACGGATTATCGTATTGGTCCACCACATGACGAGGTTGTTCGGCGGAGCTAGACGGAGCTGTAGAACTCATGACGGAGCAAAGAAGAAGGCGAAGCCGAAGCAATTGGAGCAAGAACGAGCCACAACGAACTCAGACGACAATGACCAAAATCAAAACGGAGAGGACGAAATTGAGAACATAAAGAACAGCAAGTAACAAAGAAAAGAAACAATCAAGAAGAATTTGACTAATCAGAGCACTCATAAGTTGAAATCGAGAAGTTTGTGAGGTCAAAAACTCATCAACAATGGCGGAAAAGTCTGTTACGCTCTGATACCATATCAATCGGAAAAGTTTGTTACGCTCTGATACCATATCAAATGTAAGAGAATATGTAAAAGAATATCTGATTTCATTAATTAATCATCGAATGTACAAGATGGTTTATATATACTATACAAGTATATAGAGAGTTATTTACAACTGTACATGTGTAGGGAGGAGATCATCTAATAGATATTTTGAAATACTTGTTTTCTTTTTCGATCTATAGCAAAATCTTCTTTGCACCAACAGGTTTTTGATGAATAAATTTAAAATTCATTCAAAAAAAAGATATAGTCAAACTACTTAATACTTATACTTTTTTAGCTCCTTCATATGTGATCGTACAGAAAAGTAAAATGCAAAAAAAAAGGCGCCTAAAAGTATTCAAATTATCTAATTATAGCTGGCACAACTTCTGTCATCTTACTAATATTATTTGCAGGTACATTTTTGAAAATGCTTTAAAAAAAAAAAATTATTTACAACTTTTGCCATTGGTTTAATGAAAAAAACATGTTTGGAAACAGATATATCTAAGGTTATACTCGACTACAAAAAAACTGAGTTAACTCAGTACTTGACTCGAACTGTTCAAAACCCACTACAAAACATGCATATCCTATAATTAGTTACATGAGGCATTCCTAAAATAAACTAATAACAAAATCGTTCTATTATATGGATAAAACTAATTCTTTCAAAATCGTCAACTTTTTTTTTGGACTAATCAAAATCATCAACCTTATTTTATTATATATTCCTACAAATTCATATCAAACTAACATCACAATTCTACAAAATCACTTATTCCACATTATCGTACACACAAATTTATAACAGTACTTGGTATTTCTCAGAAGTTTATTGTCGATGCTTACCTTAATTCAAAACTATACACAAAATTAAGATATTCTTCTGAAAATTATTATCATTTGAACCAATAATAAGCTAGATATCGTTCTAGAAAATATTATACATAAACAAGTAAATATTATTTACCATGATATCAGTCCTTAATCTCCATTTACCAAGAAAATAATTACTGCAAAACGAAGAATACCACAAAAGAATCCACAAAATAATTAGTTATCAAAAATCTCGAATACTCTTTAAACCTATAAAACCGAAGATCGTGGGTTTCTATTTTTTATAATTCAAAAAAGATCCCCATTCCTTAACACTCGATCTCATCAAAAATCGTGGGTTTCTATTTCTTATAACTGAACTAAAAAATATGCTAAAATCGATAAAAATTGAGTTATTTAACACAAAACTAATCTTTAATTTTCTAAAAAATATCTCACGATATTTTCTTTCTCATGCATTTTTTCACAAAATACTTTTTAATTCTTAACAAATATACTCGAATATTCTATAACAAATCTATCCAATATACCTAATTCGATTAAATTAAATCATTAGCCATTAACTCTTCACCCTATAAATAAGTTGATTAGCAAACTAATAATCACATACCTCACGCCTTTTTCAGAAAATGGCTCAACCTCTTCCAATCACCCTACTCAATAAAATCAAAAAAGATTCTTCACACATGGAAGCAACAATACAGTGAAGATGAATCAGGGCAGACTAAATTCATGTTGTTTGACACACTAGCTAGAGGAATTATCAAAGAAACTGTTTCTCACCTTCTAAATGGAGCATTTGATGAGGTAATTTCTAAAATTACGAAAGAAAAAAAGTCGTCTGCTTTATGCAAATATTGATCTATAAATAGATGACGACTTATTCTTCTATAAAAGCATGTTGTTCTATTCCATTTACTTTTTAGATAGAAGATCCAGAAGATGGGCCTCTTCCTTTCATGACTTTAGTTGAGATCACCATTGAAAAACCAAATTTGAATGGAGGTCATTATACTTTCAAGGTTATCAATGTCATATAGACTAGAAATTGAAGAAAATAAGGTTTGCAATGAAAGGTTTCAGAATTTGGTAAGTATTGTTAACCTTTCTTAGTGGTTGTATTGTTATTGTGTTTTTAAAAAAAATATCTTCAAAGGTATGTCTAATCTTAGACGAAGAAGGGCAATACTTGACAGAGTAATTTTTAAAGACATCTCTATTTTTTATTTGATTCATTAATACTCACCCAAGTCCTAAAGCTATGCATATCAAATATAATTTTTAACTATCACCAGAAAATAGAATCATTCAAAGAGAAAGCTATGCATACAAACAACTGTGTACTCTAACTAAACCAGAATCTATTAACCAATGCATCAATCTTCCTGAAGTAAAGGAGTACTTCCTTATATACCTTAAATGGGTTCTTTGCATTGTAAGAAAGTGTGTATTCGCGTCTATTGGTTCCAACTTTAATCAACCTGGACACATTAAAAAGGTGAGAAGGTTTTTACAAAACAAAAAACACAGAACCTAAACTATCTAATATGAAATGAACCTGCATAACAATATAAAAAAAAAAATCATTCAGATGAATCATTATTATACATACTAAACATAAAAGATTTTTCCTGAATACAGCTTCTAATAGTTCTAATATCTACAGTTGGACGAGACAAATAGCTTCTTCTCACAGTGGATTTACAAATATAAGTCATAAATTCTACAAAAAAACATCGATGAACTGTAATTTTGACCAAAAGTGCGAGTGTAATTAAAAAAAAAGGATTCTGCTTTGAACTTTTATTAGTTCGCTCATGAAAAAAAAATCAAAAGCTCGAGCTCAGTGGGAAGCGTTTGATCAAAGAAGTCAATAACAAAGAGAAAAACCTTCGATGATCAATTTGTCACTTAGT
>KE156022.1:37573-50228 GCA_000411075.1 Sisymbrium irio
GTCTAACTATAAATAAAAAATTATGTATTTAAAATTTTAAGATAATGGTCTCATTTCTCTAATCAATTAAAAACAAAAATAAAAATAATAAAAATATATAGTAGATATTAAATCAAATTATAAATATAATTAAATAATATAATAAAACAATTATTTTTATAAACCATAAAATAAAATTTTAATAAATGCACATAAAATAACATAAAAAATATATTACTATTCATACTAATATTTCTAATAAAACTTATACAACTAAAACAACTATTCAATACGAATAGTTAAACTAGTTATTCTAGTAAAAGTAGTAAAATTTGTACAACTAAAATAACTAGTAATACCAATAGTTATTTGTATTACTAGTACAACTATGAATAATTTTAGTTGTACAACTACGAATACTAGTTAACATAATAATTACCAATAGTTAGGCGGAGCTGGTGTATCCAGATTCAGTTTCAAATTTTTGGAAAACACGATATTACTCATTTTCATGAATTAGCAGTAGCTTGGATCTCGCCGGTGGTGGTTTACGTTCAACTGCTCTTCTAAGTTGATGTATCTTTCATTGATTTTGTCTGGTATGTATTATGTTCGGGAGGTTTATTTATGTTTTTAGTTGTGTATGCATTATTTGTGTTTTGTAATTTTTCAATATTTATTTATGTTTTTATGTGAGGTACGACTTGGTATAACATGTTCAACTATGTACAAATAAGTCTGATTTTGCAAATTTGTTACGTTTGGTACAACTAGTACAAGTCGTACAACTTCATACATTTAATACAACTGATACGCTTAATACAACTGAATTAACTGTATTTTTACAAAATAACTTAAATAATATTTGTAAATATATTTTCATACGAAACAGACCATAAAAGTATCTTTTACATAAATTAAATAACTAATCGGAAATTAATTTTGAGTATTTTTCTTAATTTTTTATAAATATTTTATAAATATATATTATCAAACTATTTGAAGACTAATACCAATATGATGCCGTGGTCTGGTGGATAATAAGTTACATTCTTTGCAGCTGTGCGCTAGTTCAAATCATCTATGGTGCATTTCGTTTTTATTTTTTCATTTTTTCCTTTAACAAAGGGCAAAACTGTAATTTAGTTATCATCATCCTCCCAGAAAAATTAGGTTACCGATTTGCCTGCAAATTTTCTGTCGCCCGACGACCAATGATTTCGTATCATTCATCATTTTTTGGTATTTTTCTTGTTGTACATTCATTTAAAATTATAGATCTATTATGTAACATTTGATTTTAAATTATTAAATTTTAAAAAAATAATTTTAAAAAGAAATGAATAGATGTATAAAAAAAAATGAGGATTACAAATAATTAAAAAAGAGTGAATTCGATGATAGAAAACTAAAAAAGAAGAAAAGTAAAAAAAAATTTGAGTTTGATCGGATTTGGTATCGTTGAAGATGGAGAAAAAAAATGCGAAGCAAAAAACAGAAGAAACAAAAGAAAAATTTGCTGGCGACCTAAATTTTTTTTTTTAGTTTAATAAAATTGTTGGTTTAATAGAAAAAAGATTGGTTATAATCACTGTAAATAATCAGATTGTCCATCGACAAAATTGGTTTTTCTTTGGTTTTTAATTCATTTAAAATAATTGAAAAATAAGAGGTCCATCAGAGAATACTTTTTATGCCAAGGAGTCCAAATTAGCATTTGATCCGCTTTCGAACCCCCTCTTCGCTGATCTTAGTAGGAGCTTCTAGAACCCTTTTTTGTTTCCTTTCTCACAGAAAGGAGAAAAGATGTAAATTCCAGTCAGGGGATTTTTGGTACATATCCAGTTAATAGAAAAAAGGAAAAACAAAAATATCATTACATTAAAGATGAATCATTGGGAATAAGAGTCTGATTTCAGATAAAGTAAAAATGTTATTACCACTTCTCAGCGATTAAAGTCTGATTTCACCATCTTCCCCAACCTCTCCATCCTCTAGCTCCACATTACCACCTCGACGACTACCCTCTCGATGCTCTTTCTTCTGTCTTTTATGCCGACTTTCACTGTCTGATTCAGGCGAGTTTGCGTGCTGCTAAGAAAACCCCTTATATTTTAAATTCTTATCAAATTTGAAGCTTATTAGCTGGAGGTCGAGAGGATGTATCTACCTTTCTTGATTTTTTGCGGTCATTACCATGTTTACGTGACGACTTCTTCGATTCTTCTCTGTCATCCCTATCAGAACTAACATCTTCATCAGAATTGTGATGGCGTCTCCGATGTTTTCTGTCTCGATCTTTTCCTTTTCTTTTCTCTTCTTTGTGACCTTCACTCACATCTACACCCTCACCATCTGAGTCATCCCTTTTGCTGCTCCTCTCTTTTCCTCTCTCTTTTTCGCGTTCTCTTTCCTTTTCCCTTCTCTCCTTGTCCTTGTCTTTCCGCTTTTCTTTCTCCTCCCTATCCTTCTCTTTTCTACTCTGAAAATTCCACAACACTATAAAGTCTTAGAAATCTGTTTTTATCCTAAAAAGATAGAAAACAATATCATGACACGACGAATCATCATTACCTTTTCCTCATCACGCTTACGCTCCTTCTCCTTTGCCTTTTCCTGCAAACTCGTTATGTATTCCTCAAAATGCCCTTTGCTAACACTTTCATCTCCAATCGATCTGAAGAAATTCGAAATGGGACATTACGAACTAAAAATGTGATAAAATTATTTATTTTACTTCGGAAATTCATTTTAAATGGTGGAAAATGATTAATAGCTTGCTGGTAACGAGAACCATTTGGTAAGCCATGGAGCCTATTTGAAGCAAGAGAGTATTTACCTGTGCTCTTGACTTTCTTCAACTAGTGGTTTGATATCTTCCCAACGTGAGGCTGCGCTTATTTCCTAAAAGAACCAAAAGAAAATTATGTTTAACGTCCTAGCGATTCCAGAGATGCAAAAAGAAAGTCATCAAGGGTAAAATTTACCTTGAAAGTGCGTAACAGATTGGTAAATTCTTCAGCCAAACGCTGAAGCTTTCTGGCCTCTTTTTCTTCTTTTTCCTTCATTCTCTCAACCAAGTCATTATATATAAGCTGATCAACAATGGAAAGAACAAATCAGAGCCTATTCAACTGAACTCCAAAAGAACACTTCCACACATCTTTGTTGTACTCAAGACAATCTTGTCAGCGAGAACTTTACAGTTTGGAGTACATATGCATAAATCTCATCTACTGAGTAGTTGCAAAATAACGCATTGAAGTAGCTAGATGGTTAAAGCATGCCAGGAACAACGATGTAAACTCACTGACTAGACATAGAGACAGAATTTGAACCAGTAGCTAAAAAACTTATTGCAACGTACACAGTTCAGGTAACCAATTATGCTGATTTATTTATCAGCTGACAAATGTCCTTCTCACAGATGAGCCAGTACCTTTAAATTTATGTCCGATATTGGTTGAGAACTGAGATCTTCTGAAAAAGCAGATTTAAAATCTTCAAGCTCCCATGAGGAGACCATGGAAATCTATTAGAGAAAGGGATTAGAGAAAAGTTTGGCATAAGTAGTAATCAGAAATGCAAGCAAACTTTTTTACTTGCCTTCCTTGACTTCATAGCATCCTTTACACGACTCTTATCTTCATGATACTGTCAATCAAATACACAAAAACAGGATTAATTATCACAACTATCAGACTCATGCAAAGCTAAAAAAAATATACTGCATCGGTCCAAATTACCTGTTTCTCTAATTCTTCTGTGACATCTTCGAACAAGTCTTTTGGAGTTGAGCCAGACGTATTAGATGCAACAGCTTGGTATTGAGGCAACTCTTTTAACTGTAAATAAAATGACTGAGCAAAATAATCCAACTTGACTTATAACTTTTCCAACAACGATCTAATTTGGTCAGGTACCTCAATGCAATATTCCGACCAGTACGTCTTGGCTGTAAGGATGCCAGCAGCGACATGTTCTTCCAATAGTGTACGAAATGCATCACGGTTTTTTCTCTCAGCCCGCCTAACATGTTCCTAGCTCCACATGAAAATGAAAGGATGAGCATTGGAATCGATCAGAAGCATACGGGGTTACGATTATTAACATCGACCTTACTTTCTCTACCCTCTTCAGCTCTTCTTCTTCCTTCTCCAGGTCATTAATGTAATCCTGGGATAACAAACGTTAGGAAATTATTATAATCGTGGCGACCTATATTCCTCGATGACGTTACTTACCTCAAAACCAATCAGACGATCTATTTTTTCAAGACATGAGCATCTTTCATCATCCTCCAGTCTATCCTGAATTTTGCGCCAGTGTGTACTAGCCTTCAAACACGCGATATAAAAGGCATTATGGCAAGGTCAATGAAATAAAAGGGGTTCTGCAGGAATTAGATTCACAAACGATGATGTACTTTGATATAGTCACAGGTTTCAAGAAACTTCCGATATTCCGCCATCTTCTGCCGATGTTCCTCCACTGCCTTTTCTCTTTCCTGCGGATCAAAGGATTCAATTCAAATAATGAATTTTCCCCTTCTACAAAGCATGAAAAAGAAAACATATTCTCTATAGAAGATTCAAAAGCTATCATGCTGAAGCACCAGATCTTTTCTCAGCCATAATCTAAGTGCCAACCAAAAGCATAAATTTGTCATAATTAAGTCATGCCTCTTGTGATCATTCCGAAGTTGAAAAGAACATTTCCGATGGTAATACCAATAACCAGCAAAAAAAGCATTCCCTCGTCCAACACCTTCATGTTCATATCCATGGCTTGTTTTACTTAGCAAGGTAGAGTATTTTCCCAAACAACTAAACAGCAGAATCTACACATGAAAACGGAAACCCCAAAAAAGAATCCAGACGATTACCTTCCTCTCAAGTTCCAGCATGTAACTGTCAAAAAGATCTTCACGATCCCTTGGACGTTCAACAGCTTTAAAGCGCTCATCATTTTCAATCAAACTCATCGCTTTGCTGGTGGGGGAAATAGTTTCCATTAGCACATAGGTCAGACATACAATAAAGACAAGAACCGAAGATCCTCTAATTAACTGAAAGCCAAACCTCCATTTTATGGATGATGAAAGTTCTTCACATTCCTGCGGTCAATAAATATAATTATAACACTTAATCAGCCCATAAGCCACACTAAAGCCACCAAATATCGAACTATTCACTCCTTCCGTACATACCTCTAGCATCTTCATAAATTCTTCTCGAGCTTTCTTCTGTCTCCTTCGCCTTTCCTCAGCTTCCACTTTTTTCCTTTGTCCAAGATACTGGCACATTATATTTGACAATCAGATGTAAGCATATAGCTACTCAACGTGGAAATCTACCAGTGAAAATTTAATTGGATCACAAATAAAGACAGCAACGCTTTCTAGACGGGGATATCAAAATGCATCTGCACATCATTCATATGAACTAAGAAACTATATACCTCGTTAAAAGCTTGCTTCCGCTCACCGAGTGTCCTCAAAGCACCATATCTTTGGTCGTGAACAATCTCTTTCGTTGCCTACAAGCAGATGATAAGGTCAGCAACGAAGCTATTAGATGGTCAGCGACAGAATACAGACCACTTCTATCAATGTAACCAGAAGTAATGACACAATATGCAGCCACAGTACCTGTTCCCATGTCCAGTCGGACTGAACATTTACAGATTCCAAAAGAGACTTGAAAGCAGCTTTTGCCTCCTAAAGAAAATTAACCAACAGTGCAAAAAATAGACGGATGGTTAAACGATTAGTCTTCCACAAGAAAACATAAAGCTACAGATACCAGGAAGAGAAAATTAGGATAAGTAAAATACCTGCTTAGTTGCATACACCATGGGTTCCTCGACGTTTGCTTTGTCACCAGCAGGTGTCAGATTGGATTTTCCATTCACCCACATTTCCTTAATATCAACCTAACAAATTAAAAATCAAAATAATTAGAAAGCATACAAAGGTGTAGTAGTTAAGCATAAATATTCATGAAACCACCACATAACCGCACGCCCAGTAGATAATGAATACAATTTTTCCAAAAACTTGTACAAGGTATTATTGACGTATAACATGAAAGTGAAGTAGAAAGCAGGGAAACAGAAAAATACAGGTATAGACTTTTAGATTCTAGGCAAGTCATTGTAAAAAGGGAATAGCAAAGCCATGCCTCATTCTTTTTTTGTGTTGGAGCTCCATCATTTGATTCATCTGCCCCCTGAGACGGTAAATTATCCAATTTCCTAGTAAGACGGGCATACAAGCTAATTAAGAGACGTGATAAAAGTGTATAATCAACAAACAAAACTTCCCAACGAAAATTAGTACATTGCAGTAGCCTCGGTATCACTAGTTGCAGTAGACGTTGGAGTAACATGAGCGATGGTGGGAGGACGGGTGACAGATACAGCCAAAACCGCTGGAATAGGGCTTGAAGAATGCCCAGGAACTGTTGAAGATGTGCTAGGAACAACAGAAGTCACAGGAGTGCTAACAGCTAGATCAGATGAGGATGCAGCGATGTGGGATAGAGAGGTAGATCTAGCTTCGGGAAGGGGCTTCTTTGCACTAGCTAATTCGGCTTGCTCCCGAGCTAACTGCACACAACAACAATGCATTTTAATGTAGGCTGCCGCATTTGTGGATATGCATATGAGAGAAAAGTAAATTGGCAAACCTTCAAATCTTCCGGAATTGTCCACTTAGACTCCTTTGTAACCTTGTTATAATAATACCTGCATAAATTAAAACAGTAAAATCAATTGAGGCAATAGAGCATAAGCATAAAAGATAAACCAAATGAAATTTAAAGATCCTTACTTCCTTCCTTCAGCTGTTGTAAATTCCTTCCAAACAGTGGATGCATCAGCTCTCTGCAAAAGGAGATTGTAAGTCGCAAGTATCGATAAAGTCATGCGTAGATAGGATAGATTTGATGGATAAATAAAGTCTGTTTCCACAGAAACCCAAAACGTCATTAAAGGTAACGGGATGGAACAGAAGCAATAAGATGTATGCGCTCCTAGATATGCATATTAGCAATAAATCTATCAACCACGCCATAAGAAATACAAAATTAAGTTCATGAAACTTCAGACAAGAAACCAAGATAGAATTTAGGTATATCAACCAACTTGTTTCAAAGTACCCTACACTAGTCCAGCAGTTTCACGTTTACATTCAGACCAAATCTTCCATAAGATGAAATAAAATTGTCTTGTAAAACGAAAACTAGCAGAGAGGAAACACATCTGAAGAGAGCAGGACAAGAGTACTTCTGAAGTTCTTTTATTCTAATAAGAAAACGAGGGCAGAGTCTAAAACACATCTAATTTTAAAGAGGAAAGAATGCGAAAAAGAAGATCAGAACAAAATTAATCCATCGACCATAATAAATTAGCAATTTGACCCCAACTCAACCTGTCTACGAAATATTCACCCACGGATTACACAAATAGAAATGAGAAACAGAGAAGCATGGTAACATTAGAGCCTAACTAAAAAGTGAAAACTTATCAAATCTCACACCCAAAAGAAAAATAAATTAACAGGGATGCGCAAAATGGGTCTGGCATCACTTCATTTGCCTGTTTTAATGAAGTGGAATTCTGCCCTCAGTAAGCACGTCGAAGACGTTAACCTCTCCATGGAATTTCCAAAAAGAATATGCAAATGAAACAGAATGCAAATAAAACAACAATTTCCAGACAAAGCATGCAACCGTTTACATTACTAGTGAAGTGGCACACAAACTGAAAGCACTACTAAATTCCACGACCAGCAAGATGATA
Source organism: Sisymbrium irio (assembly GCA_000411075.1). Classification (NCBI taxonomy): domain Eukaryota; kingdom Viridiplantae; phylum Streptophyta; class Magnoliopsida; order Brassicales; family Brassicaceae; genus Sisymbrium; species Sisymbrium irio. The sequence continues at coordinate 45,356 of KE156022.1, forward strand.
ATTATCTTAGAAGAATTACTAAAGTCTTACCTCAAGTGGCGTCATCAGTTCAAGAGGTTTTTCCCAACTTGATTGTTTTGTCTGTTTGTTATAATAATACCTGTAAGAAATTAGTATTATATCAGATAAGAGGAGAAGGTTTAGATATCACAGACCCCAAAACCATGAAACACAAATCTAAATGAAAAATAAACAAGTGCATGAAAGACCTTGTGACAGGTTTTAAAGAATCTTACGATAAATCTCCTTCTAGTATAATCAATTCTTAATGGGAACAGCATGAACACAAATCTACAGAACAAACAGTGACATGTAGGAAGATAATCGGCCTAAATAAAAAACAGTAGTTCAGTAATATACTTTCTCCCATCAGCAGATGTATGCTCCATCCAGTCAGATGCAGATTGCGGAGTCAGGCTTCCCTGTCATCGAACAAGCACATTACGAAAAAAGAAACACAAAACTGATAAGTTAGGTTAACGGTCTTCAAAAGAGATATGGTGCATACATAATGACTAGCTACAAGATAGTGCGTTTGATAAGAGTTAATCATCAATGCAACATCAGCTAGTTAGTAAGTATAAATACGAAAAAGGTTCTGATGTTTAGAGGTATCAAAGTATGTTGCGATTTGCTACGGGCCTCGATCCTTGGGAAAGTTTTTGGATCCTCTAGAACATATCCTAGGATATTCTGATTTGTAACTTCTAGATTCATTAGCTATTGTTCATCCTTTAGAGATAAATAAAATAATTCACGTTTTCAAACCTTATCAGAGCTTAAGCTAGCTTAAGGTTCAGAGGAAATGTACTCTATATACTAACATTTGCTAGTAAGTTGAGGAACATTCGATTCAAATTCATATTATCTCAAAAAAGTACGGAGAAGAATATTAAAATGTCATAAATGATAAAAGGCACATGTGATTTCACAATTCAACATAATATGATTTCACAATTTAGTAAGAGATGGCTTCATAACTAATAGACATCCATACAAGTCACTAAAACATATCTCTCGAAGTCAAACTTACTGGGTCTGTGGGAGTGACTGGTGTTTGTTGCCCAGTCTGCTGAACAGGGGAAACAAGTGTTGTACTTTGATTAACAGGAGCAGGCCATGAGTTTGCTACTGGGGGGACGCCAGCTACATGCACCTGAGCAGGTGGTTGGACCAAAGATGGTGGTTGTTGCTGACCATAAGATGACGGTGCAAACTGCAGGAATAAGAATCCACAACTAAAATGAACACGAACCATATAAAAAAAAGGACCATCCAACAAAGAACAAAATCTAAGCAAAAGCAAGAAGCCTCACTGTATATGAAGAAGAAAATGGAGGTCCAGATGTACCAAAGCCTGTCATTGAAGGTGCATTTGGCTGTGGTTGAATATACGGTGCTGATACAGGCTGTGATGATGATGTAATATGTCCAGGCTGACCAGGTCTCACTGGAAAAAGCTGCGGAGAAAACTGAGGAGGCTGACTTTGAACATTTGGTGGTACATGTCCATAAGGGTGATGAAAAGGCTGTGAAGCTGTAGGTACAAAATGCTGTCCTTGTTGCCCAGGAATCGGCCGAAACTGCTGTAAACAAAATGTCTCATAAGCACACTAACACCAATACAAACGATTAACATACACCATACACTAAAACTATTAACTCATCTAATAGATCTTATGCAGTTTTCTAGTGACACAAACTTCATCTATATCGTTTTACTAAAACCTTTAGCTAAATCAAATTGCTTAGAATCCGAATATTATTGCATCTAATGTTACTGAAATTAAGGCGAGAGAGCATATCAAAGTGAGTGGATTCGAGTTCCGATGGAGAATGAAACGAAGTAAAAGAGAGTTTTTGGCACTTTCGCACCTGTGCACCAGAGGACTGAGGAGGATTATTCGACATTATTCCAACAGATTTAGCTACTTCTTTCCAACTTTCGGTTTAATCTGAAGAGCAGAAACGTCACAACGTCGACCTTAATTCAAACTCTGCGAACAAGTGAAGTAAAAGCCCTAACAAGAACAATAACTAAACGAAAAGCACATACCAGGAACGATGAGGAATCAGGGGGAATCCCCGACGATGAGTCTCACCAAACGGAGGTTTTCGCTAAATTATAAACCCTAATTGAAACGAACACCTGCGGATTGCAAGATCAAAAGATTTTGAAGAACACGCGAGGACACTACTACGGAGATGTCGTCTCTAGTGAATTAAAACAGCACGGAGTTTGCTTTATGAGAATACAAACGGCATGCAGTTAACGGATTTCTTTCTTTTTTTTTATTAAGAGAAAACCGATTATCCAAAAATCCGAAAACACATCTGTCTTTCAATAGGAGCTTTTTTATTTTATTAAATATAAATTATAAGAACTAAATACACATTTTATAAAAGAAAAATATAAAATTCTTTATATCTCAAATTTCCAATTCTTTTCTTCCAAAAAAGTAAAAGAACAAAAGAGAAAACACAATTAATATGTTCTATGATTTTAAACCATTTCCAATGAAAGTTTTTTTCTTCTAAATTTTATCATTAAAATTAAAAAATAAAATAAAAAAGAAAAACAGAAAATAAAATGAAAAAAAGATTTCAAAAATATAAGTTTGAAAACCAATTTCATTTTTTTGCCACATGTTACACATTAAATATTTTAATAATTTAAAAAATAAAGAATATAATTATATGATTAAACTATTTTTATTTTTATTTTTTAGAAACTCACATGATTTTTCATTGTTGGAGACGGTTTTATGCGTGTTTAGCATATATTATCTAAATTTCTAATTTTTAATCCTAACAATATTTTCAATGGTTAATATACTTAAAAGTATATCTAAATTAATCGATAGTATTATTTTATTTTGATATAGTTATGTAATTAAAATTTATTTATTATTATAAATTGGACCATTAAAATGAGAAACATTTTTTTTGTTTTTAACTCCTTTTAGCTTATATTTGGAAAGTAAAATGCCCACAAAAAAATGAAATATTTCATGTGGTAGGTCATTTCCGGATGTATTTTGGTTACAAAGAATTTACGATTACGAGGTATACAGTCTGATACACAATGTCCCCGATGTGGAGTAGAGGAAGAAACAATAAAACATGTCTTATTTGAATGCCCACTAGCAATTCAAACTTGGACCCTTCCAAAAATCCTCTCATCATCAGTTTTCTCGAATTTCGATTATCTTTTTCGGCGGATCCCAAAAGAGATTGATAATAGTTATTTTCCAAGGATGATTTGGTATTTATGGAAAAGTAGAAATGAAAATATCTTCACCAATAAGAATAGAAAGTCGGATGAGATTCCCAGAATAGTGGAAACTGAATGCAGACTATCCATGATGCTCAATTAGTAGATAAAAAGAATGAGACATGAAACTCTGCATCACAAATTCATATAATAAGACATGACGAATGGTGGTGTTTTGTAAACGTTTCTTGGAATGCATCATATATTTATTCTAGCCAAAGTTGGTATTGTAGTAAGGAAGGGATAGCAGAATGTAGGATGAGGTCTCGTAATAATAGAGTAAGTATAACACCCCTACATGCGGAGTTTGAAGCTCTGATTTGATCAATGGAATTTATGAAAGATCTGCAACATCATCACGTAGTGTTCGTTACAGATTATTCTGACTTGATCAAGATAATTTCTAACTCTGAGGATTGACCAGCTTTCACGATGTACATCGAGGAATTTTAAATATAGAAAAAGTTTTTCAACTCATTCTCCATCAAGCTAATTCCACGTAACAAAAACGTAAAAAGATAAATTGGCACACAGTGTTAGAATTCTCTCCGGAGAAGTTTTTCATGTTGCTTCGATACCATCAAGTTGGATTAAAAAGCTTTTGTAAATTAATAATCGATTTGCTATATTTATTGGAAAATAAAATATTGTTAATTCGAGTATAAATATCCAAACTTTTATATAAAGACACTCTTTTTTCTTTTTTTGTTTATTAAATCTTTTTATAAAAACTTTTCTAGAACTCTATGATGGGATGATCTATTCGAAATGGAAGCGAACTCCTGCCGATTTCAGAATCAAAAATTTCTAGTTTATACTGTAAAGTAATAGACAATATGCGTTTGATTGGAGACGACCATTGATGGTGTGAAGGACGAGTTTGATTGGAGAAGCCTCGTCCTCTGCCACGGTTGTTGTTGTGGCGTTTGTTGCCACGTTGTTGAGAGAACCGCTGCTGATGTTGATGAGGAGATGGAGGTGGTCTGCGATCTGCTGAAGTTTCAGAAGCAATGAGGACTTTCTCAGAGGAAGAGGTGTCTCTATGAACTAGAGATGGTCGCTTTCCTTTGTTGAGACGATTTTCTTCGAGAGTGAGCATAGATCGGGCTTCATCAAAGGTTGGAAACGGTTGACGATGTTTGATTACATTGATTATGTAATCATACCGTTCATTAAGACCATTCAGCATGTAAGTGACTAGAGTCCTTTCCGGTACGGTTGCATCAACATTTGTGAGGAGATCGGCGAGGGATTTTAACTCTTGACAGTAAGCGTGAATAGAGAGATCGCCAATCTCCATGGTTCTGAGCTTGTGGTCGAGTTGAATTGCCCTTGCTTCTTTGTTATCACGGAAGAAGTTTTCAATACGAGTCCAGATCTCTCGTGAGGAACCACCTGTCTTGAAGGTGCTGCGGAAAAGGTCTTTGGACAGAGTGCCATACAGCCATAGCTTAACAAGACCATCACGTTTGTGCCATACCTGGTCATTGTCGTTTGCAGGGAGGAGAGTGCCATCGAGGTGACCAGCCACATCGAAGCTTTGACAGTGAGTTAGAAAGAGTTCTCTCCAGGCATCATAATTGTGGTCGTCAATGTCCA
>KE156022.1:50328-63872 GCA_000411075.1 Sisymbrium irio
ATTACATTGATTATGTAATCATACCGTTCATTAAGACCATTCAGCATGTAAGTGACTAGAGTCCTTTCCGGTACGGTTGCATCAACATTTGTGAGGAGATCGGCGAGGGATTTTAACTCTTGACAGTAAGCGTGAATAGAGAGATCGCCAATCTCCATGGTTCTGAGCTTGTGGTCGAGTTGAATTGCCCTTGCTTCTTTGTTATCACGGAAGAAGTTTTCAATACGAGTCCAGATCTCTCGTGAGGAACCACCTGTCTTGAAGGTGCTGCGGAAAAGGTCTTTGGACAGAGTGCCATACAGCCATAGCTTAACAAGACCATCACGTTTGTGCCATACCTGGTCATTGTCGTTTGCAGGGAGGAGAGTGCCATCGAGGTGACCAGCCACATCGAAGCTTTGACAGTGAGTTAGAAAGAGTTCTCTCCAGGCATCATAATTGTGGTCGTCAATGTCCAGGAGGATTGGTATGTGAGACTTGATATTGGTGACACCATAGGCACGGTCAAGAACGTTGTTTGCCGTAGCCATTGAGAGAAGAGAAGTTGCAGAGAAAGTAGAAATAGAAGTTGAGTAAGAGGAGAGGAGAAAAGAAAGAGGATGATTGGAAAAAAAAAATGGTTCAGGAACGTGAACCCTCTGATACCATGAAAGTGGAGATAATCTTCCTTGAGTTTTATTGAGTATCGGCATTACAATATATACTGAGAAGAGTGCAGTAAATAAGGGATTTCCCGAATATACACAAACAGAGATTGCCACAATCATAGGCAATCGAATATTTACATTCAATCTTCATAAATATGAGGATATTGTCTATTACTTAGAGAGGTGGTTTTTACTCCAGGACAGCAGGACAAGTTTTTTTTGTGTGGTCAGATGGGTCATATGGCTGCAGATTGTGAAGGGAAAACAAAGAAGAGAGGCAGAGAAGCTGATGTTGGTTTTGTGAAAAAGCCGTATCAGTTTCTTCGTATATGGATCCTTAGAGAATACTTGGAGTTTGAAATGAGGATACCAAACCTACCATTCGAGATTGATATGGCCGTATTGTTGATGATTTCATCTTCATGTGTTTCTTTGTTGGCAACGATTTCTTACCACATATGCCAACATTGGAGATTCGAGAAGGTGCTATTGACTTGCTTATGGATGTTTACAAGAAGGAGTTTAGGTCACTTGACGATTATTTAACTGATGGGTGCAAGCCAAATTTAAAGAGGGTGGAACAGTTTATTCAGGTTGGTTGGGTCATTCAAAGATAAGATATTTCAGAAAAGAAGAAAGTTACATCAGAGGCAAGTGGAAAGAATAAAAGGAGATAAAGCTCGGAAGAAAAGAATGGATGATGCAGCTCCGACAGTTGAACCAGAGTCTCTTGTTCCTGTTGAAAGATTTAGTGGTTCTCGACTTGCTTCGGCTCCTAAACCTTCACCATTTCAGTCTAATGATGGAAGGTCTTCAGCTCCGCATCAAAAATTTCGTCGTCTTTCTTCAGGATCTAGTATTGGTGCTGCTATTGTCCATGTGGAGAACAGTCTTGAAACTGATGAAGACGAGAACAAAGAAGAACTGAAGACCAAGCTCAAGGAGTTAATCCGTGAGAAATCTGATGCTTTTAACTCAGATACTCATGATGAGGATAAGGTGAAGCTTGGTGAACCTGGATGGACAGAAAGATATTATCAAGACAAGTTCTCAGTTGTAGCCCCTGAAGAGATGGAAAGAATACGAAAGGATGTTGTTTTGAAGTACATAGAACGGCTTTGTTGGGTCATGCATTACTACATGGAAGGTGTTTGTTCTTGGCAGTGGTTTTATCCTTACCATTATGCACCATTTGCTTCTGATCTGAAGGGTCTCGGAGAGCTGAATATTAGTTTTGAATTAGGAACTCCATTTAAGCCTTTCAATCAACTTCGTGGTGTGTTCCCAGCTGCAAGTTCACATGCTCTTCCAGAGCGTTATAGGACCTTGATGACAGATCCAAACTCACTCATTATTGATTTTTACCCAACTGATTTTGAAGTTGACATGAATGGGAAGCGTTATTCATGGCAGGGTATTGCTAAGCTGCCTTTCATTGACGAAGGACGAAAACTTCCCAAAGCGGTGCAAATACGAGAAAAAGTAGTCTAGTCCCAAACTTTAGTTGACTGCTTTGAAACTGTAGATTATTGATAGTCGTTTGGAAATATTAGATTTGTAATAGGTGTCCCAAAATGGAGACCAAATTGTAATCTCTTTGAAATGTAATCCTATAACAAAATATTGATTTTGATTTTTTGATTTTACCTATTTCTTATGAAACATTATAAAATTTGCAACGTGGAAGTAAAAAAAATGCCGAAGATAAGGCACTTCATGTGTTATCAGTGTCAAACGTGGAAAGACTTCTTTACAGAGGTATTCAGGTTTATCCCATGTATTCTTTTATTGCTGTACCGCCAAAGAAGTATGGAACCTCTCGCTCATTCCTCAGCCTCCATCAGGTTTCTCCCCTAACTCTGTTTTGCTGAACTTCCACTACCTCTTGGCATGTAGTAAAAAAGATTGGATTAGCATGAACACATGTCTAGCCTTTCCTTTTTCTTTGGAAATTGCGGAAAGCTAGGAATCTATTAGTGTTTGTAAAGATACGTTTAGAGACTCATTTAATCATATCCAAGCGCAGAATGATGCAGAGTGCTTGTCTCAGTTACACCACGAGAAAGTGATATTGGAGTCATCATTGTACTTAGCCTGTAAGGCAATCCACATCGGTTTCCACGTCATCCCTCTAATTGCAGGTATTCACACTAAACATTTCAATCCTTGTACTTTGGAATATTGCATTTGTTTTTCAGGAGGGGAACTGCAGTGCTAATGAAACTGCTGTTAGTGTCATGCATTACCAGTCTTACATCGCTCGTGAGGTTCATCTTGGCTTCAAAACCTCCTCCTCAACGAAGCATCTGAAGACCTGGTCTGGAACTATTAGCCTTTGCCCAGTCACTTTCCTAAAAGTCAAATTTATGGTTTTAATTCTTTCATTCCCTTATTCTAGAGAATAACTCTTACTTGATCTCTTGGTGACATTTCTCTTTCATTCACCTTTTGGTATCTTGTATTACTATAATTCTGTCTTCTTTAGGTGAAAATTAGTGACATCTTCATAGTCATTCAAAACTTTTGCTTTTGTAATTTGAACAAATACGTAAACTACTAGTCCAAGATGATCTAGTATGTATATTGTTAGAAGCATTAAAGTGTCATATTTCAAACTTAATCTGATCATGTCTCTTATATAGTGGTTGGTTATTTAATTAGATTTTAATTGTGTTTGGACTAGGTCAATTAAATTAAGGCGTAGATGTTTTAACGTGCTTAGGCCATTTTCACATGATTTTCATGTAAAGGGATCGTGTTTTTAGATCGTTGGTGTAGAGAATGGAAGAAGCTGAAACTTGGTGTACCCGTCACAGATCCTCAAACATGGTGTTGTTCCCTAACAAAAAACACGAACATAAAATTAATAAAACAAATCCTTGTAAGGTAAACAAAAATATAAAAAGAAAAAACAGGACTCTTTATCATCTAAATATGATTATCTTACTTCTGATTTCACATTTATCATTGGTTTTTGAAATATTCTCTCTATTTCAAGAGTAGAGTTTGCATTTCTTGTTGTCATCGTTTCCTGCAAAGCCTCCTCTCTAGCAGCAACAGAAGCAGCAACATTTTCTTACGACTCCCCAAACCAATATTTCACTGATTCTTGTCCTCTACTTGCAGCCTTTGCGCTACCAGATGATGAAGCTTTTGATAAAGAAGAAGGACCACTTGCGCTGTTGCATGTTGGTTGAAAATTGGCAGTCAATCTGATGGCAGGGCTCCCATTGACTACCTCTGGAATGATCTCAGTCGCAACGAAATATTGACGACAGTTTGGACAAGGCAAGATCTTGTTAACATAAGTACTAGACCTCACAAACCTACAATACGTCTTGCATCGACTGCACACTGTCCAAAAGGTAAAGGTACTGACTCTCTCCTTTCTTGATACAGAAGAATCAGACTCAAGCTTAGGCTCAAACCATCTTTTCAATCTCTTGTGGGCATGATCTTCAGAATTTCTGCTATCATATCCCCAAGTTGAAGAAAAAGTATCTTGAGAGGGACTCAATCTGATTACTGGTCTCCCATTAATTATCTCCGGAGTTATCTCGACCGCAACATAATTCCGATGGCAGTTTGGACAAAACACGGTCTTGTTAAGGTAATCAGCTCTCAGAAATTCACAATATGTCTTGCATCTATTACACACTGTCCAAAAGGTAAGTTCACACTTAGACTTAGGTTCAGGCTCAGGTTTCTTAGGCTTAGGCTTCGGCTTCTTAGACTTAGGCTCATGCTTCTTAGTCTCAGACCTAGGCGTATAAGATGAAGCTGACTCGTGTGGCTTTGGTGGTTTCTGCGTTCCACTCTTTTTCTGTTTACCTTCTTGATCAGATAACTGAGACCAAGCTTCTAAAACCAGTTTAATTAAACGCGCCTTCCGCGCCATTGAATTTGTTCTTGTCCGGATGAAGCAAAAGAGCTAACTTCTTGTACTGTTTCTTGACGGTTTCATCATCGGCTAAACGGTCTACACCAAGAATCTCATACCAATCAGCTTCTCTTCCTCCTCCGGTTGATGCAGAGATATAAACATCGATCATAATCAACGCTTGTTTTAAACCCTCAAGATTTGGATACAGACTCTTTGCTTGGTTAATGTATTTTTTCGCTCCGTAGTAATCATTCTCTAAAAGTTTCTTCTCAGCAATATCCATTGCTCTTCTAGCTTCTTCCTCGTTATGTTCCATATTTTGTGACAGAGTTTTCTACGGAAACAAGTCGGAGAGAAAGATAAAGAAATACAAAAGAGGTTTCGTGAATTGGTTTACCAAATTAGTCCACCGAATTTCTGAAGTTGCTCTGTCTTAAAGCCACGAAACCCATCAAAAAGTTGCGAAATCTTGTGCCAAGTGATAAAAATCTCTGATTTGGATTAAGAGTTAAGACCCACTGAAACCCTAGAGACAACGCGAGAAAAAGAACAAGAGGAAAATAGGACTTGTGGTACAAGTAAAGAGCGAGGCGGTTACTTTTATAAGACGGTTGGTTTTCCTTGTACAAAAAGGAAATACAATTTCTTTTTTTTACGTCAAAAAAGGGAAACACATGTGACTTTGCTCTTTTGGGACTCTATAAATTCAGTGTTAAAACGTTGGAACTTTGACACTTTTTTCACATTGTTGTCGTTGTTTTCGCTTGTGAACAGCTGCTACAATGGCAGAGAGGAAGAACCTTAAACGATCTTTCACAGAAGATGAAGATTCCAATAAACAACCACCAGAAAAGCGAGTACGGTTTCCAAAGGGGAAGAAGTCTAAACCTGATCAGCTCTTGGAGGAAGATGCTGTAGTACCTCGGCGCCAAGCTCGTGCTGCTGCTTTGGAGCGTGCACAGCTTCGCAATCAGCATATTACTCAACTCTTTGATGATGATGAAGATGACAGTGAGGCTGAGGAGACTTATGAGAATGATGGGAACCGCTCGGAAGATGGGATTCAGATCGAAGCTTTTAATCTTGACAAGAGAGAAAGAGGAAGGATACTTTGAAGCTGATGGGAACTATGTCGAATATGTTAGAGAAAAGGAAGTCAAGGATGCATGGCTTGACAGTATAGAAATTAATCCCATGTATATGGGACTGTCTGCTGCAAATGATACTGAGAAGGATGAAGATAGTGGGAAAAAAGAACCATCAGATGAGCTTTCTCAAGAAGATATTGGAGTAAGGAAAAGGCGTATTGCTAACGTCCTTGAACCAGGAGAAACGGTTCTGCGTGCTTTAAGGAGGTTGAAAGGGAACTTGCGTGTAATAAGGAGGTTGAAAAGGAACTCCAATAATCGTAAAGAGAAGATGACTTGTTGTGAGACAAAGCTCATCTTTGATCAGCTTATTGAGGATGCCAAGGAGCTCATACAAAAGGGCGACTACAATGTTTATCGTGAGGAACAAGAAGTTTTTCAGCGTGCAGCAGATGATTATGAGAGACAAGCTCAATCAAGAGAAAATAGTAAAGCTGAATCTTGTGATATGTTTGGCGATGACGAAGATACAGCTGGAGCATTGCGACATGGGGTCACAAATGATCGATCTGATTATGTCTTTGACGAGGCTAGAGGGTACTACTACAGCAGCAACTACGGTTACTACTATGATCCGGTTGACAAATTCGGTTGAACTCAAAGCAAGTTGACAAATTCGTCACATAGGTGCGTGTCTCTGGGAATCGGCATTTTCACAGGAACCGAGTTAATATCTTAGGCATAAGCAACTTATATGATAATTTTAAGAGGAAACGAAACCATATTTCTAAATAATCCAACGTTTTTTAATGCGATACATCGAATGTTTTGCGAAAACTCAAGAGTAAATAAACCTAAGATTTGTAGTAGCTGAAGCTTTTTTGCTGCCTTCTTGTTTTTACCACGTGACTAGCCTTCTAGGACACTTGATCACACCTAGACCATGATCCAATTCGAAATGAGCTTTGGCAAAATCTGTGCTCGAAAAGAACGGTCGTAGATCTGCAATGTCGTATTCATTGGCCTGCAAAATGTAGACATAAATAGTTATAAGAACCGTACTTCTAATTATATATATAATAACCACTTATGGCTTTCAAGAACAGTATAACTATATGAACATTACCTTTGTCTGAAGCTCCTCTATCTTGACCTCGATAGAAGGTAGTCCTGAGTTTGATCCCGTAATGATTTCTTCAAACTTCATAGCATTCTTTACTAGCTCTTTGAGAAGAACCAGTAGCAATGAGTTGTAGTCCTTTTTGTATGTAATGTATCGTTTGAAACTCTGCACAAGACAAAACCAAGTTTTCATCAATTTCAGACATCAGAATCCAAAGAACCTCTCACTGGAAAATTGTGTAGTTACTTATTTACCTCTCTTAGAGTTCTCTGGACACCGAATTTCTGAGTTGATATGAAAGAGTCGAGCAGGACTCTAATGGCCATGTTAACATCTTCTTCTGTGACATACTGTCTAAGGTGCATCCTAGCATGTGCTTCAGACATTCGGATCATGGACTCGAGATGCCTTGTCGCGATAGAGACTCCTTGTCCGTTCTGAACAAAAGATTCAGCAGGTCAAGAGATTCTGTCGAGGTGATATTTGAGAAAAGACGGTAACACATCCATTCGATTAAAATCAAGAACCCTTACCATTGACTCTCTTCTTAGATTAGCATAAACAGTTTCTAACTTCTTGGCATCTATTTCACTCAGTTTTGGGAATACATACAGCTTCGAGTATGTTAAGTATTTCCTCAGCAAGTTCTGGGTAAGAACCTGTATATAAGTATGAAAATATCATTACTATCGAGACATGAAGACATGGAGACTTCAAAGCAGCAGCTACTGTGAAAAGCACAAACCTCGGGATCAGAAGAACCGCTAGATCCTTGAACGCCATCTTGGGGCTCGCTATCATCCATTTTACCACCTTTAGGTTGTGATTTGAAGTGACTATTGACAACAAACTCAGCAAGCATTTCATCAGTAACTGGGTCAACTACATCCTGCAGCCATATAAGTATTGGTTTAAGTCATGTTAATAACCACAAAAAGTTAACGCAATCAACGATATAATCACAAGAACGAGAAGCATAGGTTTAGAAAAGGACCTTGACAACACACAGAATGTCAAAACGAGAAAGGATCGGATCTGTCAGCTCGACATTTTGTGCAAATGATTTGGATGAATCGTACCTGAAATTGCATTGGCACAAACATACTTAACAAGACTTAAATCGAATTTTTTTAAGTCAGTTGTTAAGGACTTGAATTACTTCCGTACCTTCCACCAACTGGATTAGCTGCAGCAATGACAGAGCAACGAGCTTGAAGAGAAGTAACAATTCCTGCCTTCGATATACTAATACTCTGCTGTTCCATGGCTTCATGAATACTCACCCTGGTAACAAAACATAGATCATTAGCACAATCATCTCCAGGAAAAGTAAATTATCATTTGTTGCTGTATTTGTTACCTGTCCTGGTCATTCATCTTGTCAAACTCATCGATAAGACAGATTCCTCGGTCAGCAAGTACAAGAGCCCCTCCTTCAAGCGTCCACTCCCTTGTTACTGGATCCTTGTGTACTGCTGCAGTCAGACCAACAGCAGAAGCTCCCTTTCCAGTCGTGTAGACAGCTCTCTGACCAGTTTTCTCAACGTATCTAGAAGAAGATATTTGCTGTTAATGGAACACTCGCTACAGGAAGTCAATTTGCTAGAGAACATATACTTACTTCAGAAATTGTGATTTTGCTGTTCCTGGATCTCCTAGTAGAAGTACATTAATGTCTCCACGCAATCTGTGTTTCCCTTTAATGTTTTTCTCTTGACCTCCAAACATGGCGAGAGCAATAGCTGTTTTGATATCTTCGTGGCCATATATTGACGGAGCAATTGACTTAATGATCTGAGAGAGAAATTGAAAGAATGTTAAGAGGGATGCCCTTTAAAGTAAACTCAAAAAGGATTTTTATCTAACTTACGCGTTCAACTATACGTGGATCCTTGGACAGCTCTTCAATTTGAGTCTTATCTTCCTGTGTTAGCTTGTATGCAGAAAAGAGGTCATGCTTCTTTGTAACATAATTTGCTTCCACCACAGTGGCAAAGACAGGAAACCCATTCTTTGTGTTCAAAGACAGGTCGAAGTTGTTGGTATAGATGCCAGTAACCTCCTGCAAAACATATTATGCAAGATAATATCAGTCATCTATTATATACTACAAGTGTGTAAGTATTATAGAAGAGGGTTATTTAACAAACGTACAATTTCTTCTCCAGGACGAGCGCAATCGATAAGGTCATTCAGCAGGATAACTTCCTTGTGTCTTGGAAGTCGTCCAGCCGGTACTGTTCCTGGACTCTCTTGGATTGTAAGCTTCTGATAGTTCCTGTATATTGTCTGAAACAAAATTGCGTAATAACAGTGTGGTCAGCTTCACATTTCAATCGAAAGCTTACACTGAAGCTCATATATTCAAAAGACAAAACGTAAAGAGACCATAGAGTCCTTACCTGTTCGACATTAACAGTAAACGGTCCTTTTGACTGGCATTCAGAACAAGAACCGACCTTGACTTCTGAATACGAGTTTTGGAAGAAAGGTCCCAAAATCGCTCCACACTTGTTACAGTCATATTTCACCTGCTGCAGCTGAGGAAACACACCAGAACGCCTCGTGACAACACCACCAATGCGAATCATCGTGTTAAGATGGATCTGCCTGAAAAAATCACAAACAACAAAGATTTAAGCTGATATCTTGTGAATAATTTACAAATTCACCATTATCCATGAGTTCACGCACATATTCACCACTATTCATGAGTCAACCATATTAATTACCTTATGTTCCGTATCTGATCATTAACTGGTAGATTGGTAACACGAACATAAATCTTCTGGTGAATATTCTTGTAGTTTGGGTGCAGATCAAAGATAACCTTTTCTGAAACTTCCTCCATGACTTCAAGAACAGGTTGTGGAGCATCCGCTAGCCAGATAGCAATATTCGGGTGGACATGAATGAACTCTTTGTAATCAATTTCCAAACTACACTTATTGGCTGCAAATAAAACCATTAGGTGAAACACAAAACAGTTCAGAGACGTCACTTCACAAGTAAACAACACAGAACTCAACAAAGCTATAGCAAACAAAGAAAATGAAAATGTACCTGAGACCATTTCATTAATCAAACGAACATATTCTCCATTCTCACTGTTTGGTTTCACATATGTAAGCAAGAAGTCTCTAAACTTCTTAGCAATGAAACGACGCACTTCGTCTCTCATAACCCATTCTCTCAAACTTCCTTGGATCCTATACATCTCAAACTCTGCTTCATCTTCCTCATCATCCTAAATTTATAAACTCACAAAAACACAATTAGCTAAAAGCCAACACCTTTGAAGCTGAGACGATACGTAATCAATCATACATTCACAAATACCTCATCATGATAATCATCTGTTTGATCAGTCATTGAGACATCAGGCTGTGATGTTCCAGGTGAACTTGGAGGGTTCCCATCAGGATCACCACCATTGCCACGTGGCGGAACCGCAGCTCTAGCTCTCTTTGAAGGTCTATAGTTCCAATCATCCGAATCTATAAATCCGGTTATCTCAATTAGGGTTTCCGGTTAAGTCAATTGCAAATAGTGGAACAGAAACATGAGTGAGATTAGGGTTTTTTAATTTTACCATTATCGTGAAGAAGATGAGGAAGCTTGCGATTAGCGAAACGACTCTCTCGAGCATCGAGAACAGCTTCGGCGGCGCGACGGTCAAGCGCGATTTGACTTAAATCTCTATCGTCGTCTACTGAATCATCTAATCCAACGGACTCATACTGATCTTGCTCGTCTCTTTTCGCATAGTCTCTGCCAAATTTCAAGAAACAAGAAATTAAAATTAAATAAATAAAATAAAAAATGAATCGCGTGAGTGCGCGTGAGTGAATGTGTGCTTACTGAAGGAAGTTTTCGTTGAAGAGATCTTCTCCGTCTTCTTCGTCATCGTCCTCTGGTTCATCAGGTTCGTCTCTTATGATTTGTGGATCTACTTCGGCTTCTTCTTCATCGGAGAAATTCTCTGAGTTTTGACTCGTACTGAATGGTAATTGGTCGGTGTTGAATCCAGTGGAAGAAGGTGAAGCTGGTGACGACGGCTGATTGTCGGAATCTTCTCCCGCCATTTTTTTTCACTATCTGTTCTCTCTTTCTCTCTCTCTCTCTATCTCTCTCCGGCGCCGGGGCTTTAGGGTAGAATGTACTCGGTTTATCAGATTGTATCGTGGGTTTTAGGCGGGAGATATTGGCGCCAAAACTGGTAAAGGGTATGGGCCTTTTTGTGTTTCTGTTTTATGTGTAATTGGGCCTCTGCTGACCTTTTTGTGTTTCTGTTTTATATGTAATTGGGCCTCTGCTGACCTTTTTGTGTTTCTGTTTTATATGTAATTGGGCCTGTGCTGACCAAAAATAGTTCAAGCTAACTATTCAACTTTATAATGAATACAGCTTTATAATGAATATAATGTTTTATCTTCGTTAAATATTTAAACCAGTAATAAACTTACAACAATACACTAGAATATCTGAAAAATTCTATAAATATTTCATTTGAGATACTGATCCTATTTTTCTCATATTTTTTTTTTTTTTTAATTAATAGATATCTCAGTAAGATACACTGATATATGCTCTTATATTTTATATTAAATCATCTCTTACTATAGTCTATCAATGTTATTTCTTTCTATTGCAAACATGGTTTACGAGTTTCTTTTGATCACAAAACCAATCAAGAATACGTGTCACGGTGGTAGCAGATTCCCCGTGTTTTCTAGTATAATCTTGTGTAATCACAATGTTACAAGTGTAATCCACATTTTCTATATGTTTCACAAAAGTTACAGAAACAGCAAAAAGAAGAAGAGTAGCTAACAAATTCGGATTAGGCAAATTAATAAGTTGGAAACAAATTCCGATTACACATTCAACAATCTTACCGGTTTTTAAAGAAGCAAACCTAATCTGAACCGAAGTCAATACCTCAAAAATATTCACATCCTCTTCCTCGATCCTTAGCTACGACAACGATGAGTCTTTTCAAGCTGGATGTTCTTTGAGAAAATCTCAAGCACTTTCCAAACATTTGGTTAATGTCTGTTTTGAAATTTGTCATCTGTAAAGCTTAAAGTTTAAACACCTTGAATCCTCCTTGTGACATAGTCTCTTGATATGCAACTTAACATCAATATGCTTAGACCCTATTCGTTTCTCCATTTGACATCTCCATCCAAATGCTTCATTTGAATGGTCAAGATATTATTCGTTTCATTTTTGTAATCCATCTGCCTGAATTATTTAGATGGACATTTGGTTTGATCATTTGGTTTTAAAGTCTACATTTATATAAATAAGACAAATGTCTAAAATATCTATATAATCACATTTTTATTATTATATATAATTATTTAAATTTTAATTTTCTAAAATCCATCTCCGAAAGTGTCTAATATACCCATATTCTCATATAATCATATTTTTATTATTATATGTAACTATTTTAATTTTAATTAAAACGTAAATTTGAGGTTTTGATGAAAAATGTAATTTTGCGGTTTAAGCGACAAATCAATTTGATTTGGGGGTTTTCACGGAAGAAACTTGGTTTTGTGATTTTGACAAGAAAACTTGATTTTGCGGTTTTGACGAAAAACTTGATTTTGTGGTTTTGGCAAAAAAACTTGATTTGACGGTTTTGACGGAAAAACTTGATTTTACGGTTTTGAAGGAAAAACTTGATTTTATGGTTATGACAGAAAAAAACTTGATTTTGCGGTTTTGGCAAAAAAATTTAATTATGAGTTTTGGAGAAAAATTGATTTTGCGGTTTTAGCGGAAAAATTTGATTTTACAATTTTGACGGAAAACCTAATTTTGCGAGTTTGGTCGATAAACTAATTTGCAATTTTCGCAAAAAAGTAATTTTGCAGTTTTAGCGAAAAACATTGTTTTGCTGTTTTAGCGAAAAACATTGTTTTGCTGTTTTAGCGGAAAAAAATATAATTTTGCGGTTTTAGCAAAAAAAATGTTATCTTGTGCTTTTGACGGAAAATCATATTTTTACGATTTTAACAGAAAAATACAATTTTCCGAGAATATTTATCATTTGTTATTTAAATAATAAACATATATTTGTCAATTGTTATTTTTAAGCATCTCCATCTCCGTCGAGAAGCTCCAATTTGGTCCGTCGAGATGCTCCAATTTGGTCCATCGAACAGATCCTTAACTTTTTTTTTCATGAGGAACAGCGTTTTTATATCCATAAAATATATTTAACAATAATTAAATATCTCTTATTTTAAAAATTGCACCACTGCTAATACTATAATATTAGTATACTCATATTAGTATACTCATATGTCAAAATTAGAGTTTGTTTAAATGATAAATGTGCGTTCAACGTTTATCACTTGAAAGGCATAAAATAAATATATCGAATATTGTGGAAAATCCTAAAAAGCTTAAAGATCTTAGGACAACTAAAGAAAGAAATGAACTTAAACTAAACTATGTGTGAGCCAGGCCGAGACTATATGGGTTTGGACTTGGTTCATGTATATGGGCTTCGGTCCAATAACCTATTTCTTTTTTACTTTTGGTTTTGTTATGGTATCTTATCAATCTCATCAATACGTAATTCAACTTTTTCAAAGCATTATTAGACTCGGATCCGTGCATGATTGTACATATTATTTTTCTATTTTATTTTTTAGATATTAATTTTATACATAAAAATATCTAAATTAATATATAAAAAGTTAGTGAAGTTCAATAATATTCTTGGGTTTCTTTTAGAGGAAATTTGCATGAATATTACTAAAACTTTAAAAAATTTGAAATCT
>KE156022.1:88110-103574 GCA_000411075.1 Sisymbrium irio
TCGAAACAACAACAGCCAAAGGGAGTATGAATCAGCCCGGATCCAAAAATAAATAAGAAAAGAAATTTGTGGAGAGATGAGAAGATGAAGAGTTAAAACGAACACAAACCAGCCAAAGTGGCTCTGATATCACTTGATACACCCAAAATTAGAGGATCACTTCAGCTGGGTGTTGGATAGGTTCCGAGAAAGCAATTTGCACTTCTGGAAATAAGATGGAATGAATGGATCATCAATAGGTGCAGAATGACTCTTGATATACCACGATCTAAGGCTAACCACCTAAGAAAGAATGTAGTGTGTTGGCTAACCACCAAATAACACACAAAGAGGAATTGGCTGACCACCAAATAAACAAGCCAGTTCACACCAATGAACAAGCTAAGAACTATCTCTCTCACTCAGAGAAAAGAAGAAACAAAAATAAAACTCAAAACTTGACTGATTTTATTAGAATGGCTCTTGGGATATTTATACAAGAGTTTTCAGAATTTTAGAAAATAAAAGAAAAATAAAATAATAACTATTTTGTGGGAAAACTAGAAAAAAAAATGGAAAAACTATGCAAGACTTGACCAATGCGTTTAATTCTGCTTTGAATGACTCTTCATATGATAAAAATGCCTCTTCAGCTCCTATTTTCCGTGTATTCAAGTGTCCAAGTTCATTCTAAGTGTCGCTGAGGAAGGCCTTCCGGAATAACTTCCAGAATCAGGAATTTGTGAAGGGCTTCCGGAATTAGAACAAATGCTTCCTGAAAACCACTTGTTAGTAATGCTTTCCTGAATACACCTTTGATCTTCTTTGTTGCTGATTCGGGGTGCATCAAAAGGTCCATCTGAGTACTGCATACCATCCCCAGACAGATGGACAGTCAGAGAGAACGATCAGAACATTTGAAGATTTATTCGAGCTTGTGTTCTGGATAGGGGTGGTATAATGTGATGGGAATCAAGATGAAGTTCCCGAGCTAACCGAACCGGACCATGACCAGGCTGATGTAGGAGCGTTCCAATTTGAACCTGAGGATGCAGCCGTGGACCAGGATCGTGCCAATGACCGAGGAAAGGTGATTTCTCGTGAGGAAACTGAGTTTACCCGATCGAGAAGGCCCATGTAACGTGGGCCTGAGCCAGAAGCATGTAACGATCGCACGGCCGTGTACAAATTCGACCCGAGGGGTTCCCAGACCGAGCTACGACTAGTTCCTCGACCCCAAGACCGAATCACTCGGCCCAGATGTGACATTCCCCGAACTGATTACCAAGAGGAGACTTCAAGTTCAAGCAGAATTCTTTTTGCTCGAGCCGATTGTGCTGTGGTTCGTGGAACCAATACTTTAGCCCAAGAAACTGCCCGCGAGACCGAGCCAAATGGAGTTGCTGAAGGAATGGCTGAACCAGACGAAAAATGCACCGAGAAAATTTTCATGGAATGCATTAAGGAGCTAAAGGAGCTGATCGAACGTGAGAAACCCTGATTGGACCGGACTGATCCAGAGTTAAACGATAGAGCTCAATTGTGTCTTACCGTGATCGACCCGATTGGAGCAGGCGACCCGCGGACGAGCACTTGACCCGTGTGTGTGCATTTTCAACCCGCATGTGTACGAAATGCGACCGACTGGGCTACATAAATTTCGACCGACCCAGGGCAACATTTTATGCGACCGACGGGCCTGCCTTGGACGCGAAATGAGCTGGAAGGTCCTTTGGACCAATCTGCAAATTTCAAAATCTTTTATTTATTTTTCTAATTCTTTTTCCGAGCTGAACACTTAGGAGCTCAAGAGTTCATTTTCTTTCATTGCAAACTAAGCCTAAACCTAATTATAAAAGGCTAAACACTTTGTTATTTTCATTACACAACTTTTTAATCAAAAACTCTCTTCAGTCAAATTTCTTCCTTGTTCTTCTTAAACAATCTCGTTGCTTGAAGGGTTACTTCATCCAACAAACTCCTTTAGGCTGATCTTGTGCGTCATATCAAGAAGTCTTTAGGCTTGTGAATATCTGAGGCCAATCCGCAACCTCAGTGCGATCCGACAACCCACCATTGGAGCGATCTGTTCCAAGCTATCCCAACGATCAGGAGAACCAAAAGGCTCATTCCTGGCTCGTTTCCTATCATAATGGGATCAGTACCTGCATTTGGCCGATTTTTCATACAAAAATATCTACGAAGCTAGCATTGGAATGTTGCCTTTTATTTTAAAATTATTTGAATTATTTTCAAAATTAAGAATTACATTTACATCCTCATCTCCTTCATTTATTTACGTTAATGCCGCCGCCATCAATTTTTCAACCACCATGAATATCTAAATTTGAAGCTCTTAATGCTTCATCCACATGAAATTGTGAGAGTAAATCACATACAATGTTCTCACAACCTCATTTACTTTCATCTCCTCTCCATTTTCATCTTTGAAACTCTATATTTTTCATTCTTAAAATTTCAAATGCTTCTATATTGTGATATGAAGCGATTCTTCCATAAATACTGGCTGAGCTTTTGCGGTGGTGATTACAATCAATATTTTGAGTTCTTGACGAAGCTAAACAACCTCTGGTAAGGGAATTTTAAGTAGAGTTTGTTAAGTTCATATATGTGTCTCGAAAGTAGACTTCATTTGTAAACTTTTGGTTACTTTTGCAATTGAAAATTGTCTTGATATTTGAGCCGTAGACTTCTCCTGCAGTCTGCAAAATTCTATTTGAAAACAAACAAAACCTGGAGTAGACTTCAGTCTAAGGCTCCAGGCGCAGAATTCAAACAAAGTCTGCGGGTGGTTAGTTTGGTAATTGACCAATATATTGACTTTTTGACGTAGATTTCAGATGAAGTATACTTAGTAGTAGATTTTGAATAAAGTCTACTGTGGTTACTTTTCTGGTTGACCAAAATTAAAACATTGACCGAAAATTACAAAATCTACTAATTAATTTATTAAATTTTAGTCAACCCCAAAACTAACCATGATAGGTCCGAAGTCTACGTCTATAGTAGTCTACGTCCCATGAGTCAATATTCGTCAAATGCAAAACTGACCACGATGAATTCTATTGGTGGCGGTAGACTGAAATATGAAGTCAGCTGCTGGCAGTAGTCGTTTTTGAGAAGTCTACAGTGGTAATGAAATCTACTCCGAAGTTAATGGTTTGGTCAATTGCAAAACTAATCACAGTAGAATTCATTTGAAGTCTACGGGTTGATATCTTGTTGAAGTCTACGTTTTGATATTTAATTTAATTGCAAAAACTAACTGGACAATTAATAAATGCAGACTTCAACCAAATTCTACTGAAGTCTACTGCAATAGTAGACTTCGGTTGAAGTCTGTCTTTGTTAATTTTTAATTGCAAAATCAGACCCATCCGTTTTAGTAGACTTCATTTGCAGTCTACGTATATGACTTTGTTTTGAAGTCTTTATAACTTCTTAATGCATTTTAAGAATATTTATAATGTATTTTAAAAAAGTTCTTCCTTTTGTGGTCTTTATATGTGATATATGTGCTTATGTATGATATTTAACACAATTATATATTATACATTTGGAGAAACTAAGTTTTTGATTAAATTAAACAGTTAGGTTATATTAAGTAGACATACATGTGAAGTCTACGTGTCCGACTTTGTGTGGAAGTATGTATATCTTGTTAATGCATTTTAAGCATATTTATACAGTATTATTTTTTTTTACATTTTCTTGCATTAGTGGTCTTTATATGTTATGTTCTTGTCTATATGTGATTTTGACATAATTATAGATCATACATTTAGAGAATTCAAGTTTTTGGTTAAATTAGGTAGTTAGATCATTGCTATGAGACTTCGATGGAAAGTCTACCGATTGAAATTTAATGAGAAGTCTGTATTCAAAATTGCATTTTTAGCAAGTTTACAAAGAATTTTGAAGATTTTTTTGTTCTTGTGTTTGGTATAGATTATGTATTTGTCTCTGTATGATTTCCACATGATTATATATTTGATATATAGAGAAATCTAAATTTTGGTTGGATTAGGCAGTTAAATCATTGATTTAAGAATTCTGTAAAAAATCTACCAGTTAAATTTTAACGTGAACTCTACTCTTTAACTTGTATATCTCACAGAAAATGGTTCAAATACATGTTATTCATGACTTCAGTTATATAATTCTATGCTAAGAGGTATATAAAGTTTTATGCTAAAAAGTAAATAAAATCTTAACTTTTTGTATTTAAAGTGTTCTGCTTTGAAAATTTTCTTAGGAATGTTTATTTGCATTATGAATGGTTTTTTTGATTTAGGTTGTTTTAGTTTCTGTTGTGTTTTCTTTTTCAGTTATAGAATAGTTTACCCATTGGAATTAGTGTTTTTAGTTGTGGTGTACTTTTACCCATTGGAATTTGATAATTGATTTTCTGCATTGGTAATACTAATACATGTTGGTAATACCGTAATAGCATCATCACGTTA
This sequence comes from Sisymbrium irio, assembly GCA_000411075.1. Taxonomy (NCBI): domain Eukaryota; kingdom Viridiplantae; phylum Streptophyta; class Magnoliopsida; order Brassicales; family Brassicaceae; genus Sisymbrium; species Sisymbrium irio. The sequence goes on from KE156022.1 coordinate 92,574, forward strand.
CTCTTTCATCCTAATACAACACTGCAACAACAAAAAATGGGGGCCCTATATTTATATAGACTTTGAAATCTCTAACATCTTTTTTAACAAAAAACAAAAAATATTAATAAATTTAACTGGATAAAATTAGAAACGGGGGCCTGTAAAAAACGGGGGTTCAAGGCCAATGTTTCACCTTGCTCTGCCCAGGGCCGCCACTATCTGCAGCGTATAATTGTGAGTTGTAGCTTATAAAATATCTTCTTTACCAAAAAGACAAATAGATTACAAAGTCAGACATATTCATTGAGTCAAACCAAAACAAACTACTAAAGCAAAAAACGAAACATGCTTTATACTAGAAGATTTATAACATAGAGAAGCAGGACATGTCTTAATGCCATCTTAACAACTTCAAATCTTCTTTTGAAATGGTGATTCTCAGCGAGTTTCATATTAAACAACTGCAATAGAATCGACAATCGACGACCATCTAATTAGCAACAAATCTTCTTCTTCTTCTTCTCTGTGTAACTGGATCTCCGTCATCCTCCGGATGGTGCTAGCAGAACTCTGCAAAAATGAAAAGTCCAAGTTTTGTTAATCCACTATCTCAAACAACCTCAAATCTCAGGATAACCATGAAATGAACGAGTTTTAGGAGGAATTACTTACAGATTTTTATTCAGTAACGAAAGCTGTATGGATTTCATGGCGTGAAGAAACGCGACAACGCCAAGGGTAGAGAGAAAGTGAAGTCTACAATATTTTTTAGTTTAATTAACTTATTTATATGAAATTTTATTTTATATAGATAATTATATATGTAAATCTTAGTTTTATAGTTTTCACATTTAATTATTTTTTCCTGATTTTATAATTAAAATTTAAAATATTACTATATAGTAGATCTCTTTGTAAGTTTACTATCTATCCCAACACTCTAAAAATTATTTTTTTTTGGCATAACCAACATTTGCTAATTCGAATTGACTAATTTCTATGAAATTTTATTTTGTATGGATGCAAATTCTCTATGTGATTCTATTTTATCAAAAATTTCAATCAAATTATTTTTTTCATATTTTTAAATTAAAATTAAAGACATTATTAGAAAATAGACTTTTTGTAAATTTACTCGGAATACGTCTATTGATATCTATCTTACTTATTATTTGGGTAGACTTCTAAAGGTTAATTCTGTTATTTCGATTTCTGTTTTTTGTTTGGTCATAAAGAGTCAACTGTAATTCCATTATCCTTAATGGTTAGTTTTCTCAAAAGTTTAATTTTGGGTCTAGGTGAGCAAACAAAAGAAAAAAAAATTGTATAAAAATTAACAATTGCTCCAATTTAGTTTGAGAACATTTTTTCCCTATAACCGTAGATTTCAAAATATATTGGTATCATGTTTAAATTTATTATTTTAATACAAATATATTCAAATCTTTCGAAACATTAGGGAATTTTACTACAAATAACATCAAATCTTTCCAAAATCATAGATTAAATACATTGTTCCACATATAAGCATGGAATAGCAATTGTCAGTCCCTAATAACTAGAATTTTCAGTCTCTAATAATCAGAATTGTTAGAGCAACATAATTGGGGTTTTTTTTCTTATAATCTCTTTAAAAAACAAAATAATTTTTAATATTGAATTAGTCTCTAATTACTTGGAACATTCGCCCTTATTTAATAAATAATGTATAAAATTTTATGTTATTTTAAAAAATTAAGAGATTATAAAAAAACCTTACAATAATCATGTTTATAATCTTTGTTTGTTTGGCAGTGGTCAGCAATAGCGATTAAATGTTCTTTTTGCAGTCACTAGTGATAGCAAATAAATATTAATAGTTTTGCAGTCACTAATAATAGCAACCAATTGCAGCTATCAGTTGCAGCAATCAGTAATTATAATTTTAAATTCATGTTTTTTTTAGCGATCCGATTTTATTACTTTACGATTAGTTGCTATAAGGAACCACGTGACCTTAAAGTGGATCATCTAGTTTTTAATATAAATTTAATAAAGAAAAATAAGAAAAATAAAAATTTATACTAAGAATACTAAATTAAGAAAAATGAAAATTAAATTAAAATATTATAATAATTTTTAAATTTAAAATATATATTAAATATATATAAATGGTAGAATAAAAAAGAATATAAAGAAAAATTAATAACCATCGACAATTTAGAAATCTTTCAGTTTATCCTAACCATCAACATCTCAGATATTTCCATTTATACTAAGAGATAATTGGGTAGGAAATATAAATCCAGACCCAAATTAAATTTTCGGTAAGTGAATTTCATGGTCCAAACAAATCATATATTTCACCATTTAGGGTCGAATTTACCTCTACGCGCCCATGTACGAGTCTCACACAACACCGCCATTTTTTATGTAGAGTCGCACATGATTCAAAATTTATGCGTGTAAATTTTATTTGCAAACATGAGTAACCAATTAGATTGTGACAGGTGTTGAACCATAATTAATTTAATGTCCTAAGGTCATATTAAAGACGTCACCCCACATTTCAACCATAAAACATCAAATGTCGTCTCTCTCAGTGGTCGTTCTTCGCCGCTCCAACAGTCGTCTTACTTCATCCACATCTCAACAGTTTGGGGATCGCTACATGATTGAGATTTTAAGATTACATTACATGATTAAGATTTTAAGATTACATGAAATAATGATTAAGATTTTAAGATTACATAAAATAATGATTAAATCACATGCAATATATTTTTTTCGTGTTATTAAAAAATATGTTTATACAACTACATTTAAGATTACGTAAATTTACTTTCAAATCACATGCAATGTTATATCTTTACGTGTTACAAAAATCTTTATTCATCGGTATTAAAGATTACATGCATTAAACTATAAATCACATGCGATTTTACGGTTGTATGTTTTATTAAAAAAAATATCTATGGCGGCCTAGTATATATATTTACATACATTAATATTTTAAGACTATGTGTAGTATAATATAATCACATGTAACATAACTCAGTTTCAAACTCATTAATGTCTTAGGATTACATGCAATAATGATTAAATTACATGTAACCTAATTTTTTAACTTGTTATTAAAAGTATCTTTACACAACTACATTTAAGATTCTATAGAGTTGCATTTAAATTACATGCAATGTTATGTCATTACGTGTTACACAAAAATCTTATGTCACTCATTAGACTATAAATCACATGTACTTTTACGGTTTTATGTGTTCTTAAAAAATATAACTCCTTCAACCTAATATATAAATTTATTTGTATTAATATTTTCAGATTACATATAGTAATAATAAAATAATATGCAACATAACTCAGTTTTAACATATTTGGTATGTTAGCAACAATGTTAAAAGTATATTAATGATCGATAAATTTTTATATATATCAAATTAAATTTGAGTAATAAAGTTAACATAGATCTCACTTACAATTTGTGCATGATGACTGAAGCTTCTCACAAATCTAATAGATCATTGAGTGGATTCGATTCAGTGTTAATAGAATATTATAGTACTTTTGGCAGTTATTTTTGCTGTAAGGAAAAACTACAGCTGCAAGAAGTAAACAAGCTGTTGTGTTGATCATGGAAGAATAAGAAAGACGCAAAAGAGATGAGAGAAAGAAGGGAAGGGAAGCGAGAGATAAATGAGAAAGATAGATATATATATATATAGAGTGTTTTTTTTTAACAACATAGGTTATATCATATTAAGGGTCCCAAGGCCTATGGACACAAAGGCAAATGGCTTAAAGCCCAAAGAGAAGTCTTAGCCAATCCGTCGGCTGTTACATTTTCTGATCTGTAGAAAAATGCAAATGAAACAGATTGAAATGAAGCTGCAAGAGAGTAGATATCAAATAAAATTCCAGAAATTTCTTTAATATGCTCTTGCAGAGATAAGGCTCTGATAGGATCCAGAGAGTCCGATTTGATGTAGATGTCCACGATACCCAACTCCAGGGCACATGAGAGGGCTGTGAGGATTACCAATGCTTCCGCCATAAGAGGAGAATTAACAAATTTCTCGCTTTCTTGTCCGAAAATGATCGACGGTTGGTTAAGCCTCTTGAAGGTCCACCCCAGACCTGCGTTCTTTGTTGTAGAGTCCCGAGCTCCGTCGGTATGGCATAATGTTGAACCCTCCGGGATCAGGGGATTAAAAGCGTTGGAGGGCATGGGAGGACTCAGATGGGTGGTGTTCTGTGCTTCCTCCCATTCTCTAGCCCCAGTGACAGCTTTTATGGCAATTTCAGCTCCTGAGAAGGATCTGCTATTAAAGATGTGGCCATTCCTTGCCTTCCAGATCTGCCAGAAGACCCAAGGGAAGATTGGTGTACTTCTGAGGCCAGTAGGAGGGAGTGCTACCCATTTACTTGCCACAGCAAGCATTGCTCTGAAATTGGAGGTCTGTACAGAGTCGATAGTGGTGGTTATTGGAACCGACGCCAATGTATTTCTTGCCACAGGACACGTGAAGAAGAGATGATCGAATGTCTCTAAGTCGCCACAGTGAGGACACATTGACTGTTCAAACATGCCACGATTGAGTAAGTTCTCTCCCTTCGGAATGCCATTCTGTGTAGCTTGCCATAAGAATAGTTTTAGTTTCGGTGGGATGGGGGCATTCCATATTTACGTGAACCAAGAGAAGTTTGTAGTAGGATCATTTGGTTCGTCAGGGGTTTGTAGAGCCATGATGCCAGTATTGTAACCCATTTTTGTGGAATAGTCTCCGCTTCTGGTTGGTAGCCAAGAGAGTCGGTCTGGCGCTCCACGTGAACTTGCTCGCAGGCACAGAATTGATGGGGCATAGGCACGGAGAATATTCATGATCTTTGGCACATCCCATGCTCCTGTAGAAGTCAAGAGTTCTGAGACTTTCATGACTTGTGTCTCCTTCGTTGTAGGTCCAAAAGGTCTGGTTGGGGTGTCAAGCGATATCCAGGGTTCGTGCCAGACATAGGTATCTTTTCCATTTCCAATTACTTTCGAGGTTTGCCAGAAGGAGATCGCATCTAAGTATTATTCCATTCCACCCATGGGAAGCGTTTGATGAGCCCTCAACTTCTAGGATGATGTTTCCTTGCAATACTTCCCCATGATTACTCTAGAAGCCAAACTCGTTGGGACCGATAGCAGTCGCCAAGCCAGCTTTGCAAGGAGAGCATTATTAAAGACATCGATATCTCTTAACCCTAAGCCACCCCTACCTTTCGGTTTTATCATTTTGCTCCAGGATGTCCAACAACTTTTGTGTTGGTCTGGTTTTGAGTTCGAGAAGAACCTTGTAATGGCCGATTGAATCCTTTTCGTGAGGCTCTTCAGTAGTTTGAAGTGGGACATGGAATAAGTTGGCATGGCTGCAGGACTGCTTTGATCAGTGTTAGTTTACCGGCCTTGGAGAGAAGTTTCGAGGACCAGCTTGCACCCTTGATTCTAATTTGATCCACTATACCCATGAATAAGTCTTTTTTCCTCCTGCCAAAACTTTCAGGTAATCCTAGATACTTCCCTTTTCCTCCTTCCTTGGTGATACCAAGAGATAGTTTGACACTTTTTTTATTTCCTCGGAGGCTAGTCGGGAGAAGGTAATCGAGGATTTTTGGGGGTTAATTGTCTGTACAGAAGCCTTCTCGTACTTCCTGGGTATGGTGGTAAGTTCTTCACAAGCCTTTTTAGATGATTTGCAGAAAAACATTATATCATCGGCGAATAACAGATGATTGATACGAGGCTGTTTAGTGAGATTCGAACTCCTTTGAGTGATCTTTGAGTTGTGCTTTTCTACATTAGCCAGATAGAACCTCTCCACTGAGGATAAAAATATAGGGTGAGAGTGGGTTCCCTTGACGAATTCCTCTCTGAGGGATTACCTCTCCTTGAGCCTGTTCGTTGATTAAGAATTCATAAGCCACCGTAGATATGCATTGTAGGATAAGCTTGATGAATTTGGAATGGAAGCCTAGATGCTTGAGAACTGAGATGATGAAACTCCATTATAGTCAATCGTAGGCCTTGCTCATATCTGTTTTAATTGCCATAAAACAGTGTTTTGCTGCCTTTGATGTTTTGAGAAACTGCAGGGTCTCGTGTGTAATCATGACGTTGTCAGAGATAGCGCGTCCTGCAACGAAGGCTGATTGCGATTCCGATATGATGGAGGGGAGTAAGGGTTTGAGTCTCCCAGCCAGAATCTTTGAAATGATCTTATAGTAGACATTGCACAAAGTTATTGGCCTATAGTCGTTCACTGAGGTAGGCCCTTTCTTCTTTGGTATAAGACGAACATATGTTTTGCTGATCGAAGCTGGAAGGCGTCCTGAAGAGAATATTGTTGCAATTTCTGTCGAAATTTTAGGTCCAAGAGTCTTCCAATTGGTCTGGAAGAAGCTGCTAGAGAAACCGTCAGGTCCCGGAGCCTTGTCCGGGTGAATGGAAAATACTGCTTGACAGACCTCTTTCAGAGTAGGAATGGCAATGAGGCTTTCGTTGTCTGCATCCTTGATCATATGTTGGAGAGCTTGTGAGACTATGTCTTCGCATTCCGGGGAAGTTGAGGAGAAAATCTTCTGATAATAGTCATTAACCAACTTGACTATGCCTTCTTCTTCATAGATTGGTATCCCGTTTTCATTTTCAATGACAGAGAGATTGTTGATTGATGCTCTTGTTTTTATGGAGGCATGGAAGAAGCTTTTGTTTCTATCTCCCAAGGTGAGCCACAGAATGCGACTCCTTTGCCTCCAGAAAGCTTCCTCCTTCTCGTGCTCAATCCGTAGTTTCTGGTTCAGTGCTTGAATGGTTCCAATCGGAGTGGACTTTGCGCTCATAGCCTTTTCCAGGGCAGCTTTGAGTTCCCCGATAGCCTGCATGCTGTTATGATGTTGATCCTTTTCCATCGAGAGATGGCATATCTGCAGTTTGTAAGTCGTGTTTCCACCGAATCTTGTGGTCTTGCTAACCATGTGCTCTGAACCAGGTTAGTAATTTCTTAGTCTAGACCCATCTGTATATTGTATCTGAAAATGCCTCCTTTTTTAATTTTCGTCGTATCTATGCAGGTGAGAATGGGTTGATGATCTGATCCATCAAACGGAGGTAAATGCAGCAACTTTTAGGAAATCATTCAGACCAGGAGCTGTTGGCTAGAGTTCTGTCAAGACGGCAATGAATGGTTTCCTCCTGTCGAACTCCTCTCCAGGAGAGGCAATTGCCGGTGTGTTTGATGTCATAGAGATCGTTTGCTGCTAGGAAAGTGCAAAAATCCCCAAAGGATCCTTCAGCACAGCTCGGACACCCTGATTTCTCAGAGTTATCAGTGATATCATTGAAGTCTCCGGTCAATAGCCACGGTATATCCCTGCCTTGTGCTTGGACTGTAATTTCTTTCCATAGGAATCGTCTTTTGGGCTGTTCCGGTTCACCATATACAAAGGAGGATATGAAGGATTTTCCTTTGAGGCTGATTAGCGTTTCAATGTGATTCTTATTGAAGGATGAGACTATGAGATCAATATATTCCTTCCATAGGAGAGCTAATCCTCCACCTTGGGGGCAATACGGTGGAACAAGTAGGTGGTTTCCAAAGCCCAAGGGGCTCAACTTGTCTAGGACGAAAGCATCATGGATTTTTATTTCACTGAGGAACAAGACATCCGGCTTGAGAGCTTTATGTAGTTCTTGGATGCGACGAACTGTTGCAGGGTTCCCCAGCCCACAACAGTTCCATGCTACCATTCTTAAGGAAGAGGCCTTGGCAGTGGCCGAAAATCCGCATCTCCTCGGATTGTCTAAGTATCTGTTGGATTAGGGGCCTTGAAGTTCCTGCTTGTGGATGATTCAGATTTCTCCTAATTTCCTAAGAGAGTTGCCTGGGTCGGAACTGTCGTGATTCGGGATGTTCTTCTACTAGGTGATGCTCTCTTTTGAGTCCGCCTGACTTACTGGTCATTTCCTTGGAAGCTGTTTGTCAGAAGTAGTATTGTTGCTTGTGGGTCGTTGGGTCGGTGGTCTGCCTCTCTTCCTCTTAGGCTGTAGTTCGTCATGTTGTGTTGGATCCACTTGTGATGGGATTGACTCTGGTACCACTTCCTGCTCCTCTTCTTTTGGTAGAGGATTATTCAAGCCCTGAGGAGTTATGACGGTTTCTGGTGTGTGGTTAAGGAGAGCCTCCTAGGGGGGTATGGTAGCCAGGTAGTTTGCAGTCTTCTGCATCAGGCCTTGTGCTTTGCTCTCCATGACTTGTTGTCTTCTTACCACGCTTTCCATCGGGTCACCACAGTTAATGTAGCGTAAGGTGACTTCTTGGAGTTCTTCCAGAATTCGATTAGTCTCTGTGATAGCTCCTTGCGGAGGGTCAGGTGGTGGGCTTTCAGTGATGGTGTCTCTAGTAGAGGAGTGTTGATGGTGAACTGGAGGGGTGACTTAGGCAGCTGCCTTGACTGGATCTCTTTCTGTCGCCATTCAAACCGGGTAGTGTTCGGTGGGGATTATTACATTCTTTTCCTTTTGAGCCCATTCTTGAGGTCGTGCACCTGAGGTTGGTGGTTAGAGTGGTATCTTCGATACGGATGCGAATCGGTTGGGGAGCCATTGTGTTTTGAACGAGGAGGGGGGTGGTGGTTTGGTCGCAGGGGGGAGATGCAGAGCTCTGCACGGGTGGGTTTGGAACATTCTCAGACTGTTTTGCAGAAGGTCGGGGGCCAAAAGGCCTGCCATGTCGGTCTCTATGCTGAGGATAGTTGGTATCTTTTTCTCCAGGTAGACCTTTGGCCCTAGTATTTCTGGGATGCTTGTCTTGAGAGTAGGTTGGATAGGAGTAACTATCATCGGTGAGGAGAGAGCAAAAACTGCAGATGCCTTCAAGTTTTTCGTATTCCAGGGTGACCGTGCATTCTTCTCCTCCTGCGAACTCAATGATAGTGTCTTTGGTGATTGGAGCTAATCCATTGATTGATACTCGAAATCTTGCTTTCGTCGGTGAGAGGTGGCTGTCTGAGAGTTCTCCTAATTCCCTCCCAATGTTGACTAGGAGGTCTTCATGCCAGAAGTGCAGTGGCAGTCCGCGGACCGTAACCCAGAATGGGATTTGGGATGGGAAGGTAGGAGAAATTATCGGCTCCTATTGTTGGATTATGAGCATCCATTTGGCAAAATGGTATGGTCTGTTGTCAATGACTTGGAGGAGGTCCTCCATGTTTTCGAATCTGACCTGGAAGCAGTGGTGTCCCAGATCTGAAGCTGTAGTCCTGCCCTTGATGCTCCATCTTATGGATAGGTATGGGAGTAGAGTCCACATTCTTTGCACTTCAGGGTTTGTGAGACGTCCTATGAGTGTCAAGGCATTATGTTTTACCAGATTAGATGTGTCGAGGTTTGGAGCTTTGATTCTTTTTTTGGTTTGTCCGGTACAGGAGCTCGCCATACTTTTTCCTTTCTCCTCGTATGTAAGTCGTCGAGCCATGGAGGGTTGCAGAGTGGGGTGGAGAAATGGTTTCAAGTAAGCAGCAGTAGTTTGGGAAGGGTTCGCCAGAAGTTCAAAACAAAGGTCGTAGATACGCGTAGGAAGACAAGTTGTCGGTCACTTAACTTTGAAGCAAGTAAACTGAGACGAATGCAGGGGCATAGGCCGTAGAAGGAAGAGTGGAGAGGCAGGAAGGTGGTTTTCCAAGGGGGGGAGTAAGCTTACCAGTGTTTGAAAAAACAGATCCGCCGACCAAGTCGGGGTGAGACCCCGGCTTTCACTAAACCAGAGGTGGTAAATAGGGGTCAACTTTCCATATTGAGGAATAAAGTAAGGTGGGATGGTGACTAAACTTGGTCCCCCGAAAAGAAGCGAAAACTGCCTAGGGAGTCTGGTCTGGGAGAGAAAAAAATTATTTGTATCCTATTCTTCTCCAAAATATTTTAAAACTATATATATAGAATGTTTAGTAGGTGAAGTTGAGAGAATGAAAAAAAAATAATATCCACTTAAATTAATTATCATGTTTATTTGATCTCCACGTGCAATTTCGAGTACCGTCACCAACGCTGAACACTACAATGTTATCAAATTCGGTATCTTTTTATTATTTTCCAAAAACAGATTTTCTCTCAGCTATTCAGTATAATCCTCATTTGGTTTCAAAGTTTTTGTTTTACACCTAATTCATTTTTATACTAAACCAACAACATCTCAGGTATTATAATTTCCTTTTTTTATATAAAAGTCGAATCTTTCCTCTCCCTCATTAAAATTTCATTTTTTGTCTATTTTATAAAAATCTATCTTTTCCCTCACTGCAATTTCCTTTTTTATTTACCCCATAAAACTCGGATCTCTCTTCTCTCTCACTACAATTGCCTTTTTGCTTTCTCGCAGCAACTCTTTTTCCTCAGTATTCTCGCTTACGGTTTTAGAACTTTTAGAAGAAACCAATTCCGTTTCGCTTTAGAAATTTGAAGAAACCCTAGTTAGCAAACTCCGTTTTGCAAACCAAAAGATGGAATCAAGAAAAGAAGAATTCGTCAAGCTATTGGGAAGAGGTTCTTACGCTTACGTGAATCTCGTCAGATACAATAACCCCAACGGCTCCTCGTTTCTCGCAGCCGTCAAGAACTCTTACGAAGACTATGACAATCTCCACAGAGAGTTTCAGGTTATGCGCAAGCTCAGTGGATATCCGGGAATCGTCAAGTGTCTCGGTGACTCTCTTGAAAAAGGTGTCAGCTCTTTCGGAAACGAAGTCTACAAACTTCAACTCGAGTACGCTTCCGAAGGTAGTCTAGACGATTTCATGGAAAATTACACCGACAGAAAGTTGCCGGAACCGTTGATCAAGAACTTCACGCGTATGATTCTTCAAGGTTTAGTCTCTATTCACGGCCATGGTTACGTTCACTGCGACATCAAACCAGGAAATATCCTTTTGTTCCCGTCGGGAGATTCATCATACGAGCTCAAGATTTCTGACTTTGGAAACACGTTAGAG
>KE156023.1:20093-33727 GCA_000411075.1 Sisymbrium irio
TTCGGGGTGGTGGAAGTTCAGTCAAAGGTCGGAACACGTCTTCAAATTCTCGCACTACCGGGATATCCTCAATCTTCAACTCGTCATCCTGATTCTCTTTAACCATCTGAATACCAACTAAGTATACTTCCCCAGACATCAATTGCTTCTCCACTCAAGCAACCGAAACTAGAGAGACGGTCGAACTAGGGCTAATTCCATGGTACTCGATCAAGGGTGTTTGGCTCTCTCTAAAGGTTACCTTGCTTCTCTCACAATCCAACTGGGCTCGGTAACAGGACAACCAATACATCCCTAAAATTACTTCAAATCGCTTCATCGGTACTATCAGAAGGTCGGCCCTAAGGATTTTGTCATGAATTTCTACGGGTACACCTAACACCACACTAGAAGCTTTAAGGGTTCTTCTCCAGGGGTCAAATGGAAACTTTAAGCTTTCTCACCAAATATGCATCCCCAAAATTGGATGCTACCTCAGGATTCACAAAACTATGTGAAGCCCTCGAGTCGAACAGTACATGCGTGGGGCTAGCACCGACATGTAGTGTTCCTAACACAATAAGAAAAAGAAAATAATAGAATTCACAATCACCAATCATTCAATCATCACACAATCAATCATGCAAAAGAGAGTTAGCGCCCAGGCATACCTGTGATGAGGCCCTGGGCCGGCTTAGCTTCTAATGCATATACCCTACCTGCGGACGCTTGACGCTTGGCCGAGGGTTCATTGGTTCCTTGAGCTGACGTTCCCTGATCACCACCTGGTATATACACCGTAAGGGATTTGTTTGGACATGATGTCGCATAGTGCCCTTTCTCTCCACAAGCAAAACAAGTAATGTACGATGGCTTATTGTTCATCCTGTCTCTGTTTGGACAATCCCGAGTCTGATGTCTATTGTCGTCACATACATAACAGAATCTCTCATCTGCCGACTCCCTCGATCTAGAGTTATTTCCTCCACGGAATCCTCCACGGAATCCTCCACGATGTCCTCCACGAAATTTTCCACGGAAATCTCCACGGAAGCCTCCTCGGTTCATGGTTTGGCCGCATCTGAAAGACTGGGCTGGTCTTGACACTGCACTTCTGCTCGAGCCAGCATCATTTCCTTTGTTACTCGTAGTCATCTGATTCATAAAGGTCTCCACGTTGACGGCTTTCTCCACAACTTCATATGGGTCGGAGAAAGTTACTGATTGTAGCCGGCTTCATATCTCGGGGTTTAGCCCATGCATAAATTGCCTGGCCAGTGCCGCATCACTAACGTTGCAGTTAGTGACATACTTCTGTAGTATCATAATTTCGGTCTCGTATTCCCTCACACTTCTTTCTCCTTGTTCCAATCTCAAAAATTCATGTGCCAGTCGGTCGCACACTTCCGGTGGAAAATACTTCTGCTCAAACTTAGCTTTAAACTGGCTCTAGGCCTGGATAGTATATACACTCTGTCGATCTACACTTTACCACCAGCACATCGCCTCTCTTTCCAGGTAATACACTCATTTGTCTTACCGGCACTCTGCTAGACACCTGGTAGTGGAAAAGTTCTTTTCGATGCATAACAACTATGCATCTGCCTTGTAAGGATCTGAGCTCCCTTCAAACTTGTAAGTCCCCAACGACTTCATAGTAGTAACTAACTTCAAGAAATCTGATTCTTGCTCGGGTTGGGCGCAAGTTGTCGAGTTAGAACTTGTGACAGTAGATCATGGACCATAGAAAGCGTAGGGTCAGCGCGTTGTGGACCGGTATGCCCGTCCTGGTTTGTATACTCTGTCCTCCATCGGGCACTCTATTATGATCGTTCAGACCCTGATGAGTTTGTTGGTCATGGATCCCAGAACTTGACTCATGGGCGCTCGAGGTTATGTATGTCGATATCGATATGTATCTGGCATCCCAAACTGTTGTGAATTTAGGTGATAAGACTCATCCGTCATCTCGGGTAGATGCCCTTGCATTGACACTTGCTCCCAATATTCACTTCCATAATCCGGTGTAAGTGATGTATTCCTCGTTCTTTGACTACAAGATGAACCCCTCGGTTGCGCGTCCTCCATCCACTGGTCGGACATCTGCAAAGGATAAATAACTTACTTACTAACTAAGTGGCGGAACATGCCGGGTTTCAATAACCGTCTAGTAAATGAAATTAAATGATCTCGACCATCAGTATCTTGGCAAGATCCTCAGACTAAAAAATGTAATTTGGAAGTTCAAAAGATTATACATTTACAAAAGCTAGTTAATCAGTTGGCAGATTCATTTTCTGACATGAATAGAGTGACTAAGTGATACATACCAGCTTGTAATGCACCGGTAAGAGTAGAAGTCCAAGAGGGACAAAGTCAAGTTGCTACAGAGTCTAGACAACGTTTGAAACGTGGTAGACCGATTGGTTCCAAAGATAAGAACCCTCGTAAGTCAGATAAAAGTGCTAAGGGTGATGATGGATCCGAGGGCATTAAGAAAACCGTCCATGACATTGATAAGGCCGTCCATGATGTACTACACGATGAAGCTCAGGACGCTGAGCTTCATGGTACACAAGGTCCTGATATCATGAGATCTCGGTCAATTATATAATGTCTGGAACACAATGGAACCGTAAAGATATCGACGACGAAGATATATTTGCATACAAGGTAGCACTTGAACTCATGGATATAAACGAGGGTCATGAACCCACGTCCATATTAGAGTGCACTCAACTATCAGATTGGATTAACTGGAAAGAAGCTATAAATGTATAGTTAAATTCATTAAGAAAGAGAGGCGTTTTTTGCCTTATAATATTGACACCGAGGGATGTCAAACTAGTAGGATACAAATGGGTCTTTGTGAGGAAAATAAATGAGAAAAGAGAAGTAGTGAGATATGCACGGCTTGTTGCATAAAGATTCTCACAGAGACCAGGAATAGACTATGAGGAGACTTACTCCCATGTGGTAGATGCAACTATATTCCGATTTCTGTTAAGTCTGGCCATAAAAGAGAATTTGGATTTACATCTATTGGATGTAATAACTGCATATCTATATGGTCCACTGGATAATTAGATTTACAGGAAAATTCCAGAGGGTATTGAGCTCAAAGATAAGAAATGTTCTCGAGAACAGCATTGTATAAAGCTGAAAAAGATCAGGTCAGATGTGGTACAATACACTAAGTGAGTACTTAGTTTAAAAGGGCTATAAGAATGATCCAATAAGTCCATGTATCTTCATCAAAAATTTTGACAACAAGGGCTTTATAATCATAGCAGTATACTTGGATGACCTGAACATTATAAACAATGGAATCCTTGTGCATCAAATGACATATACAGAAAAGATACTCAAGAAGTTTAATATGGACCAGGCTCACCCATTGTCGATTCCAATGGTCATGAGATCTCTTAGCCCAGAGATGGATCCATTGGGTCCAAAGGAGAAGGATGAGGAAGTCCTTTGTCCAGAAGTGTTATACCTCAGTGCCATTGGAGCTTTAATGTATCTGGCTAGCCACACTAGACCAGACATTTTTTTGCCATGAATCTATTGTCTCGATTTAGCTCTTTTCCACACTAGACCACCCTTTTCGTTACCTGCAAGGAACAAAAGATCTTGGTTTATTCTATACTTCCAGACAAAAGAAAGTTTGGTTGGTTTTGCTGATGCAGGTTAGTTATCTCATCCACATAATGCTAGATCCCAGACTGGTTATGTCTTTACAAATGGTGGGACTGCAATTTTTTGGCAATCCATGAAACAGACATTGCTGCCACATCGTCCAACCATGCGGAAATCTTAGCAATACATGAGACAAGCGGTGAGCTTGTGTGGTTCAGGTCTATGACCAACCACATCCGTGGGGACAGTGGCTTAGCCATGGGAAGATAGGCGCCAACAGTCATCTATGAGGACAACACAGAATGTATAGCTCAACTCAGATATGGATACATCAGAGGAGATAGGACGAAGTATATCTTGCCCAAGTTCTTCTTCACCCACAATTTACAAAAGACTGGAGAGGTTCAAGTGGTTCAAGTACGTTCCATCGACAACCCAGCCGATCTGTTCACCAAGTCTCCACCGACCTCAATGTTAAAGAAACTCATACATCAGATTGGAATGTGTCAACTGAAAGACCTTCAACGATGCATTTATAAGGGAGAGTGATATGTGTTGTACTGTTTCTTTTATCATGGTTTTGTCCCATTTAGGTTTTCCTGGTTAAAGTTTTAATGAGGCATATTAAGCATGTTACAAATCGAATGGTTATGGCATCTAAGGGGTAGTGTTATAAACACTATAGTGGATGACCCATAACAAGGGCATAGGCGACAGGCCCATCCGGCCCACATAGATCATAGGCGGTTTTCCTTTTCCTTGTATTAGTAGTTTTCCCAATCCTAGTTGGTTTAGGATTTGGCTAATTTCCATATTTCTATAAATTGTAATCTGTATATAAATGGACCTTATGATCAATGAATAAACACACCAATTCTCCCATTAGTTTACAACAAGACCATATTATTGGGAATAATTTATTTCTTACATCTTCTCCATCACAATCTTATGTACTCTTTTAATAAAGTTGACTAGCTTCTCGGGTGTGATGAATTGCTCGTCCTCAGAAATCCCCATTGTGATATCCCGAAAAATGTTACGGATTCCAGCGGTCAATACTGAAGCACCATGCATGTATTCCAAAGCTGGACCCGGTGTTAGCAGGATCTGGAACTTGAAATTGAGTTTATACAGGTATAAATCACCAGGCTCAACAAGCATTCAGTGATTATTCAGAAACAAAGAAGTAATTGTTAATCTAAAATAGAAGGACAAAGAGACCCAAACAGAAAATTTAAGACTCAACAAACCAATGTCCATGAGCCACATATGGCCAAAAAACTGATACAATAAACCTGATGAACCAATATGTAATAGACACAAAAAGGGTTTGGTAAGTTTACCCTCAGAGTATGAGTCATATCATCTAGGTACCAAGGAGGGAACAAACTTGTTGGTGGTTGTACCTGTGCTTTTCAAACATTAAATGGACCTGAGAAACCCATGACCAGACCAAAAATAAGCGATAATAAACACAATAAGGGTTTGGTCAATTTACCATAGGAGAATTAGTTATATCACATAAAGAAGTTCTTGGGGGAAGAATCTGATGCACAAGCTCTTCCGCATCTAGCAGACGCCGTATGCATATTATCTCGACCTCTCGACAAATGGGGAATCAAAATTCCTAAAAATTCAAATAATCAATTATAGAAAGGAAATTAGTTTGAAAAAAAAAAAACTAGGGATTTAAAGTAATCTATCGGAAATCTTCATTCTCCCAAGAACAAAAAAAAGTAAAATCCCAAAATTCATAAATCAGATAAGATGAATACCTAACAATCTGATGAACAGAGATTTCTCTTTCGTCTCTAATTGCTGAATTACAAAAAAAATTATAAAAATAATTGCCAAAAAGCATAGAACTAAACATAATGACGTTTTCAAATGATAGGTTAAAATAGCATATTCACGACTTCCCATCATCGTGGACACACCAGTCACTTAGAACACATATGGTATTATTTATTAGCATTGGTATTGTTCGATTTCTTGTATAAATATTCCGTAAATTTCCATTGTTCAATAAATTTCATCTCATAATTCCTTAAACATGAACATAACGTCATAAATTAATAAAATTTCAGTATGCATAAAATTAGTGAAAGCTAAACTATATTTCACTCTGTATTGCTTATACGACAATAAAGTTGGCATATACGCCTATTCGGGTGTCCTTCCAACGAATCGTCGACAACTATCTCCAATTGTCCCACATGATCAATAATGCCAAATACATCTGAACACGTAATCAAAAGTCGATTACTTAATGTAACTATAAACAGCTGTAGTTAAAAAAGTTCTGTGTAAATATATTAAATAATTAAATAAAATAACCAACAAGAAATGGTTAAGTCTTCAAAACAGACGATATTCATGAAGCGGCCGACATTAAGCTGAGTAGTTTGTCTTATAACCATATTCTCAACTAAAAAATTCTGAAATCAAGATTCAGTTAATCGTTTAGGATATGGAACATTAGTAACTATGAGTTTTTTATTATCTTTCATTTTCCTTCGTGTAGCAGGTGTTCAAATCGGGGAAAGGACAAAGTATTCTGCATTGTGGCTTGGATCTTACTTTCCTTCAGGTATAGAAGTTTGGAAGTTCAGACAGTAACAATAAATGCAAATTGTGTAAATTAACTGTTGAAAACTTACTTCTTCATCAACCAAGATGAAATAAAGAACATCATTCCCATTGCATCTTAAACTATCCATTTCTGGTGAGAATGTTCACACGGATCATTCCATATTGTTTTGCAAGAGAAATAATATATTTTAATAGTATAGTATATGAAATTTTAATACTTATATGTGAATAATATATTTTGAAAGAGGTAAAAAAAATTAATTAAAATATGTAATTGTTATATCACTTTTACTTTTTTTCATATTGTCCAAATTTTGATTACCGAGACCAACATCAGTTATAGTTTGAAATCGGAAAAGAATATTTTTAAACCGAACATACACCAATCATATTCTAGCAAAAAAAATGAGTATGGATTACTTTATAGGTTTTTCTTGATAAAAAAATCTCAAAAGAGGAGAATCTACATAGAAGTGTAAAGTCATGATATTATTAGTACAGACAAAAAAGAGATGGACATTTATCATTAACGTAGAAATAATTGTCATAACCACTTGTGAACTAATCAATAAGAATATTAAACTAACATATGAATTTAAGTAATGTAACTGAAAGAACTTGAAACAAATACAAATGAATTAAAATCTGGTAATGATATCAGGTAGAAGTAAATTAACGAAAATTTAGAATATAACAACAGTCTTTTACTATCATCAATTATAGAACTCAAGCCAAATACCAAATTTTCTAGTTCAAAACAAGTATCACACATCTTAGGAGACTTCATATCGTTAGCATGCCAATAATTGCACTCTCGGTAGAGAGTACACTTGCAGTTGTAAAGACTGTGAATCATTTAACTATGAAACAAAATCTTCTTGTTTATCAAGCATGTAGTATAGGATGAAATCCCCAGCTTCTCTTTGCAATGTCAGAAATGATTGACTAAATAGCCTCACCAGAGAACCGAGATAAATGGGATCCATCCTTCTAAAATATCATACGTAACATTGTGTAAGTATACCGAGCGAGCATAAAACCTTGATCTGCGGCCAATTCAATTCTATTGAAACCCTCTTTGGGTTTTGCAAACAAAAAAAGTCTTGTGAGCCCTTCATATAGACATCAAATAGATTACCATGCTCGTAATACCTTTTCATGAATGCCACATAATTATACCATTGATTGAGGTAGATATCAAAGAGATAAATAGTTGCGTAGATGGACAGAAGTTCAGATATATCTCGAGGGTTCTTCAAGTAATCTTCAAATCAAAGAGATCATTGATAGTTTTCTTACTAATACCAGACATGCGCATAGCTTAGTTTCCTAACAACTATCCTATCGAAAGCCAAGCCACGAACCCTTCTAGGCAGCGCTTGCATAACATCCCTAGCGATCTCAACACAAAACGCAAGACACATTTTTCGTTTAACGGGCAAGACGATAATTCAGCTCACGCAAAGACTAAGTGTCGAAACTATAAAAATATTCTAAGGTATTAACGCCACAATATCACGAGTTAGTAAGAACATCTACCTACTCTACTCTCCTAACGAGCATGCATTCTAAACATCTATCACGCTCCTATCAAAAACGAGCAAAATCACGAGCCTTCGGAATGCATGAAAAACAAACTGCATAACGGAAATAAAAGGTTCAAAACAAACATCGGGACGAAGCCCGGCCAAAGGCAAAAGCATGAAAATAAAGGGGCCTCAAAGGACACAACAACAAAAGATACATAAGAAGATAAGAGATAAAGACGAGGATCTAGGCTTGCTTTTCCTCCGCCGTCATCAAGGCGCCTGCCTCGGCAGGAACTTCGGTGTCCACGCCAGCCCCCGTAAACCCTTTGACAACGGCCTCCTTAGCCGAGCTGTCAAGGGAAACATCTCTGCAAGAACGAGAAGCCGAAGCTGATGAGTCAGAAGAAGAAGAGAGACACCTGCAAAGCTCGTCGATCACTCGATTCACTGATCCCACGAAGCTAGCGAAGTCCTCCTTCATCTTCACCACTTTCACGCGCGCCTCGGCTATCTCCTGAGGATCACCTTTGTCGAAAACAGCGAGAACATGATAGTTACAAGCTCCCACTGCATGGCAAGCCTCTGAGTCGCAATTCGTGACTAGCGTGTCAATCAAGCAAAGAGGACCAGATCAAGCCTAAGATGTCCTGAAAGAAGAATCAGACGAAGGAAAATTCGTTTGAGTCAATTAAAAATTCAAGAAGGAGAAAGAGGTATCAAAGAAGCAATGCGAGTGGACCAAGGAAAGAAAGAAGACTCCGCTGTCAGGAGAGCTAGTCCTCATCACCCTCACTATATGGAGACAGTCCATGGTGAAGAAACAACCAGAAGACCAAAGGGAAATATGAACGCCACATCTTAACCCGAGAAGGTCCCGAATGAGCCAAGCCGAGAGAAGGACATTATTCCGAATCTCAGATGATGGAGGATCAACGTGGGTATGAATAAAAAGGAAGAAAATAGGATTATCTGTCAAGGAAAACCAAGGAAATCTCGAGTGGTTTAGGAGGAATACTCGGAGCTCGGTATCGAGACCTGACGGCTTGGTACGATCGGATGAAATGGTCCGATCCATAGAGGAAGAGAAATTTATTACTCAGAGCAAAGAGAGTATTTATAAGGAAATCCACCTCCAGTCCGACTAATGGCTCGATGACACCTAAGCGAAGAGATAAGCATGAAACATAATAATGAGTTTTCACCACCTCGCCAACCTAGTCTTACCTACGCACAATAATTGCTGCCCAAGAAGCCAAATGGATGGAAGACATAACGCTCAGAAGGTGAAAGTGGAATGGTGACTCAACGCACTTACAAAACTCAGCGAACCGCACAATGACACCTCGTGAGAACTCAGTTGCAGTAGAGAATATTTAATGTTTAGCCTTTCAGACATACTGGATTACTCACCTAGTCTAAGCCATAGCTCTCATTCTGTGGCAAGCTGCATGGTCCCCTTAGATGCATGAGCGACACCTCGTCCCGGTTCAAATGGATGAAACGGGTATAAATACCCCATTCTCACCCTTCTCCTCTCAGTTAGCCAAATCCGTGAAAACCTCAGTCTTTAAGTCTACATTGAGTCGTGAGTGAGTGATGTGTTTTGTGGCCTGTTGCTTTCATCTTTAGCTCGGTGATCCGGTAAGGTTTAACCCCGATCTTTCCCTTGAGCTTTCTTAGATCGTTTTGTGGGCGAAACTAACTAGGTGTTAGTCTTTGCTTTAGTACTGGTTGTGGTCATGGAATCCAAAGTGGAGACGGGCTGGATTTGTGACTGTGTGTTTACCGGTTGTGTGTGCTGGACTAATGTGTTTCCCTTCTTCGGCTAGTTTTTTTTTTGGTTTAGTAACGGTTTAGTGAGCTCCAGGCTCACTGAGTAATTTCGATTACTCACCCCTCTTCCTTTTTCTCTTTCAGGAAGCTGTAGTGTGTAGGTGTAGCGGGGAAGCGGCGCGAGAAGTCCAGTGTAGATTTGGTGGTGTTTGGTATTGCTAAGAAGACAGACCCTACAGGTGCTGATATAAAATGGTGGTATCAGAGCATGGTTTTCGTATCATACTTCCATAAAGAAATGCTTTTCAAAAACGTTTTTCAGTTTTCTTAAACGGTTTTATCGAGTAAAAATATGTCGCCCAAACACCTTAAGAAACTGGATGTGTCCGCTTGGTAAGATTTAGATTTTTAGATAGATTGTTAAGGTTAGAGTGTATGGGGTTTGTTTATCTTTAAGAATACCCTAACTGTTCAGATTTGTGTGTAGCATGATGTGCTTCTGCTTTTTGATCGCGGTCGGACGAGGAGCCGTCTTACTGGTTCGGTGCGAGGGATGGTAGAGTTAAAGGAAACGGAAGAAACTCAAATGGAGATTCTAGTTCTTCTGATGGACAGACAGAAGCTTCGGATGAAAACTTTTTGGTGATCACTGATTATGAGCAGGCGGTAGCTGAAAGGAAATATCTTCGATGACGATAATGGACTGACCGATTACTATCTAATTCCAGACCTAAGATGCGATAAAGAAGATTAAGGTGAATGAGTTTGAGGAACATGTGCATATTCTGACAAGATACCCTGGAGTGGAGATTTTAATTTCAGCAGCAGAAATCGTAGAGATTTCATCAGACGAAACAACACCCGACATATGGGAGATCGAGAAACCACCGAGAAGATCGAGAAGAGCAAGGATGCCAATGCCCTATGTTCCAGACATCAAGGAATAGGTACAATCTTATGTTCCAAGAACAGAAGAAGAAGAAGAAGAAGGAGGGAGCGGATATGTCTACCCGTTTGAATCTAGCCAAGGAGGAAGTGACCCGACAGTTCAGCTTAACGCAAGTCTGTGGGGTGAACTTTCTGAAATCACTCCCGACCCAAGTTCTTTTCAAGAAGGAGGATATTCGCCTGGAGAGTGGGCAAGGGGATTAGCGAATCTTGATGATTTGCTCGATCCAATTTTGCGCATTTCAGAAGACCCGGTGACCGACTAATTGGTCCAGCGATTACAGGAGTTAAACCAGGTGGAGAGGACAACAAATTCGGAGACGTTCGTTAGACAGAATAAAGGAACAACAGAGTTAGGATCGAGAAGAGCAGTAGCAGAAGTGGCGAATCAAGTCGTATGGGAAGACCACCAAGGAGAACGCCCAGAATGAGAACCCTAAGACCAGAAGAAGTAAACATTAAGTGTGCAAAATGTCGGAGGACAGCACATTTTACTCATGCATGTCCACATATCCGAAACGAACGACGAGGAATTCCCAGGCACAGGACGGCCATGCGTGTGGAAAGTACGGCCGTCATACCTATGGATGTTCCGCTCGCCGCAACCACCAAGCCCAACCAGTAAGCACAACTCATCGTCGCATAACCCGATCCATGACGAGGAGAGCGTCCGAGAACCGAAGAGGAAATGAAGAGTAGAATAGGTCATCTTGAGTTCGCGGAACTCGGTAAAAAGGTATGTTCGATCTATATCTCGCTTTTGCGTGAATATTTCAGTTTGGAAAGGATTGATTAGGAAGCCCGGTTAGAATAGATAGGATTCCAATGGTCTTACTTTCATGGGAAAGTAATTCTATTTCGATGAGGAACCTTGGAACGGATATGTTATAAATTGTTAGAATGAGTTAGAAAGCAACCCTTAGTCTAGAAGCCTTTGGTTAACTGATGAGAGTGAGATGGGGAAAAAGGTAAAGAATTTGACAAGATGAACAAGTGTCCGAGGGACCAAGTGTCGAGATCGACATGGTAAGGAGCAAACCGCGAATGCATCAGGATCAGTAGGAGTGACCGAGCGACAAATGGTGGAAAATGCTAATGTTAGAAACGGATCACGATGGATGGCAACAGATAATGGAGATTGTTAGGAAGCTGTAGCAACAGATGATAGCCACTTCAACTAAAGAACTTTCGTGCGGCTCTTACCCCACGCTGCCCTGGATTCGTCCAGCCATGCTCTCCTGTTCTTTGCTTTGAAAGCAGCATCCTTTTCCGCGAGCTGTAGCTCCAAATCCTTAACCAAAGACTCGAGTTTCTCCTTCTCGTTGCAGAGACGAGCGACACGAGAAGCACTGCGTTTTGTCTCCCCCTTTCCAACGGCCACTTATTGTACAAGATCTGCGACTTTGTGCTCGTGGTTACGAATAAAGGCATCAGTCTGCCTCCTCTGACGATTTCATTATTGGCATCAGCCTCCAAATTCTCGGATTTCTAGATCCCAGCTTGATACTCATCAATCGCCTTGTTAAACAAGGTCATGAGCTTCAAAAACAATACAAAATTAACATCGAAAGATACTGACAAAAAAAGCTTGAACCTAACAAAAAGGAAACACTTACCCGAATGGAGCATTGAGCATAGTCATCATATGCCCTCGGAGCATACAGAGGCCCGTCGACATATGAGTCGACTGATGGTTCCTTGATCTTGGAAAAAAGGTCCACACATTGACCTTGGCTTCGGGGAACCTTTCCCCTTGACTCGGCAATCGCAGGAGCAGGACCCGCCAGCTTCTTTTCGTGAGGCACAGCCTGAGCGCGGCTCCTCTTGGGAGGGTGTGCACTTCTCTTCCTCCCACGGAAGTTGAGATCACTCGAAGCAGCAGCGAGTCCTTGGACGATCACTCTGTGGACAGGAGGAGGAGGCATCGAGTTACTAGGACCAGACCCAGAGGCCTCGACATTCACCTTCGGCTCGGTTTTGGTGACAGCCCTGATGTTGACTTCCTCTTCTTCCGGAAGAGTAACCATTGGCACGGCTCCGAAAGAGATTCTCTCAGTGTCATCGACGTCGAGATCATACAGTGTGGTGATCATCGGCTCCCCAGCATAAAGGTTTTTAATGAGGCAACATCATAAGCGTTTTCCTAACCGATCTTTACCATCGAACCAGCTATGACGAACAAGCCAGCCTAAAGACATCATCGAACATTTTAACTCCTTATTCCCGTATCAAATTTCTGAACAACCTCGAAAATTTCATACCTGAAATGGACGAGTTGGGGGGCTAAATGTTGGGGTCAAAACCCACATTTACAGAATTAACGACTAAAATATATAAATATCGGAAAAAGTTTCCATATTAGAAATTTTCGGTAAAAGAATCGATATTAGGAAAATTGTTTCTTTAAACGGTTTTTACGGAAAAAGTACAGAAAAACGATTAAAGTCGCGACTTCTCAGAAAAAATATGGACCAGCTCGGCATTTTGGCTTTGAACGACATCTCGTCCCTCAAATATAGCCGAGCTGATCGACTGATAGTGAGACGATTCGGTTGGCTCGGCATTGCTCCTCCATTTAAATATGCCAAGTCAATGGTGATTGTTTTTCAGCCGAGCCGGACAAGAGCGGGACAAGGTTGAAGACCAGCTCAGCCTGCTCTTCTTTTCGTTCACCGCCGAGCTGGGGGAAACGTGGGAATAGGTTACTCAGCTCGGCACTTTCCCTCACTCAAGCGACCGAGCCGTAAGAAGAGGATGAACGGGTGATCAGCTCGGCATCTGCTTCCCCACCTTAAATGCCGAGCTAGTCGAGTCTTGTCGACGTGGCAAAGAGGATTTCGGCCGAGCCGAGCAACGAGGATGCAAGGGAACGGTCAGCTCGGCCCTATTCTTGTCTAACAGCTGGGCCGAGTCAAACGATGTTCTGATTCTCTCATGACCGGCTTGGCATCATCTTTCTTCAAGACGTTTTGCCTAGGCGGACGATCGTTTCTTCTTTACCCGAAGTTATTCCAAGTTTCCATAAGCTTCTTAGTGTTGTTTTACAGAACTTCGTATCGTTTTTCGGAAAACATTGTAACATTTTCATCTATCGGAAACGGTAAAACGTTCTCTTAAATCGAACCGAAAAGTCAATGTGAGGAACCAAGAATCTTGGAATGAGAACAACAATAT
>KE156024.1:0-10381 GCA_000411075.1 Sisymbrium irio
TATCCGAGAAGCTTGAGGGATGTCAATAACAAAAGGCTTAAGCTCAACTTAAACCCTTCTGCGGTAAACAATTGGTTTGCCTGCAGTTTTTACAGCACCTGTAAGATGTGCAGTGATTTTGATACTTCTCGATGTCGATGTGGAGAGTTGATGAACTTTTGGGCCCCGGTTTCAGAAGTAAAAGCTGTAGACGACATACAAGATGGAGTATTTGTTGGAGGCAGGTCTTCATTCATCATAACTGACGACTTGAAAGTGGCAGTTAGGTCTACTGACCTTGTCTTGAGAAAACTCAAATCTGTAGGCTGTGGTGATTTTCGTAAGGTTGTAGAAAGGGTTGTTGATATTGGTTTTGATGAGGTATGTTACTCTCTGCTCCTTGTTATCTCTAGCGTTTCATATAATAATAATAATAAGCTCTGCTTTTAAATCTTCCTCTAACTATGTCTCAAAAACTGATCTAGGTCATGACTCTTCTGCAATGTATCTTCTCTTCAAATACTCCCTTGACGGACACTTTCTTGAATAAGCGAAGCCCACAATGTTTGTTGAAAGCGTGCAAAACGCTAAACTCATATATGGAGAGAAATATAGATGAATCTGTAGCTGGACCAGATGAAGTGATAACTTTCAGTGCAATCGTGAGGAAACACGACATGAAGATTTTTTATGTTGAATGCGAAGAAGACTTTGTTGATCTTCTTTTCACTTTTCTTGCTGTTCCGCTAGAATTTGTATTGGATACATCGGAAATCTGTTCAAAATCTTCACGGACTTGAGCGCTACAGAAGTTTCAACATCCACAGCCGTGCTCCCCCATTACTATAAATGTCAGAAGCATTTGCTCAATATCATCATTGAGAAACCTATTGACTTGCATAGATTCGACAATAATGAACCTGTGGTTCTTATTGATCCAAAATCTCATGGAAATGACCAATCAACAAAAGGTAGCGGATTCGTGAAGAGAAACACAAAGTTTACAGTATCAGATGATCTGGTCATTACACCGATGAACTCCAGCTCAGCCTTTTGCATACTGGAAAAGTTGCAGAGTCAAGCAGAGGACCTACACGTGCAAGAAATAAGCATCAGCAAAACACAGGTATGTAGATTTGTAAATTATATCCTTTTATTGATCAAAGTAGAAACATTTAACGATTCTTCCAATTTTCTCTTATAAGGTCACAAGTTTGTTGATAGCTTCCTTTCTGACATCCTCTGCACTGAACACTGCGTTATGGAGCTCGATTTTGAAGAAACCGAAGAACGAAGAGACTTGAAAGGAACACATTGTCCATCGTTTTACCATCTCTGTTTTTGCTACATTTCTTTCTTTAGCTACTACTAGCGTTATGTCTCCAGAGCTCTCTTATGTTTTACGTTCAGTCCCATTATCTCCTAAATGCTAGAAACTCTTATGTATCTTTTGCGACAAGTAAACTGAAAGAGCTGAGTATATTCTGATGTTTTTATATCAGCTTGTTAATCGAAAACTCATGTCTCCCTGGGGGAGAAGACACGCAGTAGATCAAAGGCTTCACTAGTCTGTGGCTAACGTAGCCAAAGCCACAAAACAGATGTGGTTTATGTGCCATTATAGAATTCCATAGGCCCTACACTAACTTTGAGAATAGATGAGATTCTTACTTTATGAGCGGAGGTAGAGTAGACACAAGGTCATCCCACAGTACTACCTCTTTCCGTGTCACTATGTTTCTTAAACCGTTTAGTTTTTCTCTTATTAGTGGAGTGTGGTAGGTCTTGAGGAAGCCGAGCAATTCTAACACAAACATTGAGCCTCTACACTGAACTACAGAGTCTTAAATGGACAATGGCAAATGTGAGGAAGAGGAACAGAGGTTTCTCACATGTGGTAATTGAAATAGATGCTGAAGAAGCCTGTTATGCCAAAAACTGAACCAACCACTTATCTTCCAAAAAACTTGGATCAAAACTTTCATAGATGACCACATCAAATCAAATCCAAATACTATTCAATTTTATTTGCAGTCGGATTACTTGAGAATACGTGCAGTTGCATGAACGCATCAGGAAAGGAACAGTAACTTTTACCCAATTCCGAAGAAAGGAACCTTATCTGAAAATGCATAAAGTAACTTGTTTTTGGGATTTACAGTACTTGAAAAGATTATAGTATTAAAATTTGAGATATGGACTCTCCATGCACGTTATTCTCTCTTACTCCTATAAATAAGGCAATCTCGCTTCAGTAATTTTCCGTAATCTAACCATACCCGGAGCAAAAAATAGGATATTCTGATCGTTAAATATTTTCCGTTAAAGATGCAATTTCGTTTCAATTTGTCACTAAAGATCTTCTTACTATTTCTCACACTATTATCAGGTAATTATTCGTATCCATTACGTGAATATTAAGGTTTGAATAATGATTCGAACTCCTATGATTAACTTTTAATCTACAGGGACAAAATGGTCCGAGTCAGCAAGAGTATTCACGATCATGAACTCATGTGACCAAACAATCTGGCCGGCGATAAATCCCGGAGAAAACTTCAACGGCGGAGGCTTCAAGCTCAAACCGGGCCAATCCATCGTCTTCAAGGCACCAGTAGGCTGGTCAGGTCGAATATGGGGACGAACCGGCTGCAATTTCAACAAAACCGGTACCGGAAACTGTGAAACCGGTTCATGTGGCTCGACTCTAAAATGCTCAGCCTCCAGGAAACAACCGGTTTCACTCGCCGAGTTTACACTAGCCGCACTGGATTTCTACGACGTGAGTCTCGTCGAAGGATTCAATCTCCCGATGTCGGTGACTCCAGTGAACGGAAAAGGAAACTGCACTGCAGTCGGGTGCGTCGCCGATCTGAGGACTAAGTGTCCGCCGGAGCTCGCCGTGAAATCTAAGGGAAAAGTGATTGCATGTAGGAGTGCTTGTGATGTGTTCGATACAGATGAGTATTGTTGTAGAGGAGTTTATGGGAATCCTGTGGAGTGTCAACCAACTTATTACTCGAAAATATTCAAACGAGCTTGTCCTACTGCTTACAGCTATGCTTATGATGATCCGACCAGTATCTTCACTTGTTCCAACACTGATTACATCATTTCTTTCTGTTCCTCCATGTCTTAACCCTTTTTACTCTTGGTTTTGTCTTTGTGTTTTCTTAATTAGTGTACAAGTCATATATACATTCCCACCAATGATTATTAATAACTTCATTGGATTCGATATTTGTGACTCATATGTAACAAAACAGTCTTAGGCTTAATCTTGGCTGGATCATTAGATCATACAAAAACAAAAACAAAAATCTACTCTAAAATCTACAAACAATCAATTTATAAGTTTTTCTATGTGTTTGTCTCGATCCTTAACTGTGAAACTGGTCCATTATTTAAAAATTATCCATCTATTATATTAAAATAAAAATTTCATATAACAATAACATATTCTACCGTGTTATATTACGATTAATGTCATTAAATATTATCTAAGATTTCATTAAAAAGAACTAGGTATAACCATAAATAAACCATAAATAAAATTTTATTTATCTAAAATTTTAAAACATTAGATCCCACTTCTTTAATTAATTAAAAACAAAAATAATAATTTAAACTAATGGATTTCATTTTTCTAACTAATTAAATAAAAATAAAAACAATATTTATTGTACATATTAAATCAAATTATAAATATAATTAAATAACATAATAAATTAATTATTTATCTATTATATTAAAACAAAAAGCCAATATAAAAATAACATATTCTACCGTGTTATATTACCATGCATGTCATTGATAATATTTGATTCATCTAGGATTTCATTAAAGATAATATAGACATTAAAAAATTAGGTCTAGCCATAAATAAAATTTTATGTATCCGAGTTTTTTTTAAAATGCGTCTCACTTCCCAAATTAATTAAAAAAAAAAATTTTAAATAATGGGTCTTACTTTTCTAACTAATTTAAAAAATAATAATAAAAATCAAACAATATATAAAGTAGATATTAAAGCCAATTATAAATATATTTAAATAATAGAATAAATCAATTACTTTATAAACCATAAAATCAAATTTTAGTATACTTAACCATAAAGTAACATACAAGTCTATTTGGTACATATATACAGTATCACAAAATATATTTTTCTATTTTTAATTTGATATATACATATATATATATATATTATTCACATAATGAGACATATTGAAATTTTTATAGTTACGGATTTGTGTACTTTATTTATTAAAATATATAGAATATTTAGACAATAAGAAAATGGTTTAAAAAGACTAAATAACTAATTTTAATTATAAAATCATTAAAAATAATTAAAAGACAATAAATTTAATATGAAGATTATCATATTGCAACTTCCAGCAATTTCATCACACACCTCTCGAATTTCATCCATTCTAATTCTATTTTGCTCTCTACCTAACATCTTCTCTTTAACTCTTTTGTTTTGCAGATCTCCAGTCTTTGCTTCCGTCTCTCTGTGTGGTGACTGATATTTCAATGGATAGATACAAACACCAAAATCTCGGCCTCTACCCATCATTTTAGCCATATAGCTTTTAGGAACTTTGGTGAATCAGTTTGTTTTCCATCAAATGCAATCTCTTGCTCAGTCTTATGCATTTCCACTTCATTTGCAATCTTTGTGTCAAATATTGTGTCTTGCTGAGCCTCTGATCATTCACAATATTTGTGTTAATCTTTGTATCTTGTTCATTCACGATTTATGTCTTATATTCCTCAATCTCAGGTTTTGAAGACATGTTAACTCTGAAAAAACAACAAAAAATTTATTTGTTATACTTGTAATATGTGCATAATTGTAATATATAAAGAATTTAAATGAGTTATGCTTCTATAGTCTTGTAGCAAATAGATATTTTGACGTTATTTCTATAAATTAATAGTTTATCAATAATTCTATAAATGAATAAATTTTCAGAGTCTCAACGTTATTTATTTATAGAAATTTTACTGGACTATTTTTGTGCAGTATTCAGAATCTAACATCAACTGATTTCTTATTTTTAAAGTTCATTTCTTTCATTCCAACATCATGATAAAAGTCATTTTCTTTAATTTCTCTAAGGCATTTCATTACATGAAGAAGATGACTGTTGTTCATTACAATAATTAGGCTGTTTGGTGTGTTCACTTTTTGAAGTTCAAGCAAAAAAAAAAAGATACTTATTCGGTCACTTTTTTGTTTTTTGGTTTTTATCTTCTTTTGATTTGTTAGAGTTTATAATTATTTTCTTTCTTTTTAAAATATATTAGAGGTTGCCGCCGAGACGTAAGATCTTGTTTATTTTTTTTTAATCTAAAAATTATACTATAACGTATATGATATATTTATTTGATATGTTCTGGTTACTAATTTAATTATGCAGTTATGTTAAATAGTTTTGTCAATTTCACTACCTCATTCAGTTGGTCAGCATTTATGCATGGTACACTCCTCACAACTAAGGTAAGGTTACTAATTATAAATTAGCCATCTGTTAATTCTCTCAATATTCAAATGAGATTATTTTGGTTGTTAAAAGCTCAAATAATTTATTTATGGTTTTTATAGTGGATTTTTAGTGTTAATATATTGTTAACGTGTGATTTTCTTTTAATTTTTTTTGTGTTACAAACCACTTGTCTTTTCTATTCTCTGATAAATAACTATAAATGTTTATAGATTTTTTATATCCACAATGAACTATCTATTATTTTTAAACAGATTTTAATATGACAATAACATATTTTATAGTGTTATATCACGATTCATGTCATTGATAATATTTGATTTATTTAGGATTTTATTAAAGGTAATATAGAAGAAACATTTAGGTTTAACCATAAATAAAATTTATTTATATAAAAATTTAAAACAGTGGATCTCACTTTCCTATTTAATTAAAAACAAAAATTAAAATTAAAATAATGGATCTCACTCTTATAACTAATTAAAAATGAAAAAAATATAATAGATATTAAATCAAATTATAAATATAATGAAATAATATAATAAATCAATTAATTTTATAAACTATAAAATCAAAATTTAATATGTATATACACATAAAGTAACATAAAAATCTATTTGGTACAATATATATAGTAACAAAAAATATTTTAAATTTTATATATTTATATATATATATATTATTCAAATAATGAGACATATAAATAATATTATAATTATCGATTTGTATAGTTTATTTTATTAAAATATTTAGACAACAGGGAAACATTTTAAAAAGACTAACTAACTCATTTTTATTATAAAATCAGTAAAAATAATTAAAAATGATAAGTTTAATTTGAGGATTATCATATTTTTACTTTCTTAAATATATAAAAAATAAAGCTTTATAGAAAACTATTAAAAATAAATATTAAAATATATAAAATATATGAGTTTGGTGATAAAAATAATAATAGAATAGACTATATAAAAATTAATAGACAATATATAAAATTGGCTATACAAAAAATTTTAAACAAAAAAAAACAAAAATCAAAATCGATTATGCTTTAATTTATTTTTATATATTAATTTCTTTATATTAAATAAATTAAATATAATTATTCATAAAATCACAACTTAAAAATATATATATTATAATACCTCATTTAAGTCATTCATTTTAAAATAGTTTATTCATTTTTGCTATTTCTAGATTAAATTGAAACGAGAAAAAAAATTATTTAACTTTTTTATTTGTTTATATTTTATTTAACCTTTATATTTATAAAAGAAAATATCCAAAAAATAGAAAAATTATTCTGTGTATGGATGCATGGGTTATAATCTACAGTTTGAACTCCGATAACTTTTTGACAAAATGTCTTTTCCGACCGTCAAATTGTTTTCGTCGAGAAAACGTTGCAGATAACTCATTCCGATAAGTGTCCGACTAGAGTCACCGTCAGTATATGCACCGTTTTCTTGTAGTGAGTTGGTTCTAGCATTTACGTCATTAACGGAGCATTCATGGATTTGCCATCTTCTGACGTCTGGGTTCTTGACTGCCATTGTCTCGCTTGGCGCAAGGCTCTGAGCATGCTCGTGGAACGGGAATACCCAACAGTCAATGTCTTGGATGGAAAGATTTACGTGGCAGGAGGATGCAAAGAGTGGAACTCCAACTGGATGGAAGTTTTCGATCCAAAGACCCAAACTTGGGAGCCTGTGGTGTGCCCTCCTCCAAATAATAAATGGAGCAGCAGGTCTGTATACAAGAGTGCAGTGATTGAAGGAAGAATCTTTTACATGTGTTGGCATGGGGGTGGTGTGGCTTACAAGCCAAAGGAAGCTGAATGGGAAACCGAGGAAATTAATTCTTCGGATTTAGTATGGTCAAATTGTTCTTGTTGTTGGATCGATAACGTGCCTTATTGTGTTACTGATGATCGTGGACTTGTATGGTACGACTTTAAGAGATCATACTGGAGGAAGTTGAACGGTGTGGAAAGACTGCCTAAGTTTGGATATTACAGTTGTGTTAAAGTTAAACTCGTGGATTATGGTGGGAAGTTGGCTGCTTTCTGGACCAACAATTTGGGTTCGAGTTGCTATGTTGGTGAAGAGATAATGCTTTTGTGTGCAGTAATCACGCTTGAAAAACGCAAAGATGATGAGATTTGGGGAACGGTCGAGTGTCTTGATCCTGTTCTTAAAGTCCCTTTCTCTCATATATTCCTGTGTGTTATTGCTGCTACTGTATGATGAATCAACTCTCTAAGTAGAGGATTAGTTTAGTTTGATTTGAATGCATCAGGCTGCAAATGTAGAAGATTAGCTTGTTTTGTGCCCTGGAGACTATAACCAATTAAGTCCCTTAGGAAACACTGTTTTTTGCATATAGAATATGATTCAGAGGATATAGATGGGCTGTTTATGAAGGAGACGCTTTGCATCTATACTCTGTGTCTTTGTGACATCAACAAGTCTTTAAGTTGTTCATTAATAAGTTTAAATTCTCTATAAACTATCTGTATTTTGATGCTTCCGGCAAGATGATTATATCTATCCGAACAACCTGTTTTTAATATGATTTTAATTTTATTAGTTTGAAAACTAGAAAATTTGAAAGACAACCCAAAAAAGTGTAACCAACTCACTTACATCATAGTCATATCTTCTTTGGTGAGGCTTCATTTTAAATGGTGTGTAACAAGCACCAGTAACATTGGTTGCATCCTCTAATCCTAAGCTCTAAACTCACTGAACCAATACATATATGGTGAACATCAGTATCTCAGTAGGCATACCATAATATATACAAAAGTATATCAAAGAACTATTGAGGCTAAACTTGTGATGGATGTGATTCCATGGATCTCCTATATATTTCAACAACTTAAAGCTAAGTGTTCTGCTTATTTATCGATCTAAATTAAAATCTCTTAACGTGCTAAGAAGAAAGAAGGTGAAAGATATGATAGCCTCTGAGGCGAAAGTGCATCGCATAGTTTTTTTTCAGTGTCTCGTCATTCTCATCTCAATTTTGGTACTGACTCCTCTGACCAAAAAATCAAATCCAAATACTATTCAATAATTCGGACAAAATGTCCAACGACGGGGTTTTCATTTTCAGATTTTATGTTTCGTCATTCTCATCTCAGTTTTTGGTACTGACTCCTGACTAAAAAGACTATGCTACATGTGATAGCAAATAATTGAAGATGGCTAAATCAAATTACAATATCATCAACTTTATTAAATTCAATGGAGAATCAATTCCATCTCTCAAGGAAAATAAAAGTCCTCCCTTTACAACTTTTTCCCATTGTTCCTTAACTTCCTTTTCTAATTTTTTCAAAAAAGCAAAAGATGATACCAGAAAAAAAAAAACAAGGATGGGATTAAACAAAAGAGAAAAAAAAGCCACCCAACCAAATTGCCAGAAGATACAAGAATCCTCCACCCAGGCAAATAAAATTCACAAAAGAAAAAAAAAACCTCATCTCCAAATAATTACAACCCCTCAACCCTATTATTTTAAAATTAAAAAAAGGAAAAAAAGTTCCAAATCCATAATTAAAATTAAAAATTAAATTAAAAAAGTAAAGAAAATACGAGTCAAAACTCGGACGAGTTAACACGCGATTTCTCACCGTCGCCACCGAGTCGACTTCGAGTTACAGAACTAGAGTTCAACAAGTCTTCCCAGTCAATCTCCTCATTCTCCGGCGAAGAATCTTCATCCATTTTAGCTCTCATCACTTCCAAAACCCTTCTTGCCTTCTGCTTAGCTCTCTCTCTCCCACTCCTCTCCACTTTCGTCAGCTCCTCCACTGCATTCGCCGCCAAGGCCAAACCTTTAAACCTCAACCCACCTTCATGACTCAGCCCATACAACACAGCAACACAGCTCTCCCGAGTCGACTCAGAAACCTCTCTTGGTCCTCTAAGAATCCCAACCATACACTCAACAGCACCCGAGTCAAGCAAAGCAGGTCTACTCACTGGACAAGAAGCCATGTTACAAAGAATCAACAAAACCCGTCCCATCGTCTGACCTAACTTGGCCATGTTCAAAAGCATCTGAACAGCTCCGAGTTTAACCAGCTTCCCTCTGTTGCTCTGCACCAAAGAGAGATGATACAGAGCAAGAGCCGAGTCATGCCGAGTCAACTCAGTCCCGACTCGGATAAGGTGAAGCAACGGCTCCAATGCTCCGAGAACACCAATCGCCGTCTTGTTCTCGTCTTCCAAAGCCAAACTGAACATCGCTCCGGCGGAATGTTCTTGAGCTTCCGACGAACCGCATTTCAAAACGTCTATCAACGGAGGAACGATTCCTGACCGTACGATCTTGACTTTGTTAGATCTCTCAAGAGAGAGGTTGACAAGAACAGCAGTTGCGTTCACCTGAACAGTCGAGTACCTCGAGACAATGAGTGACTTAAGAGCAGATATAAGTCTCGAAGTACAAAGACTGATTCTTGAACCTTCGTCTAGTCTCGTGACGCGTCTTAACGAGACCAAAGCTTCTTCGATGTCCGAAATTCGATTGCTTTTCAGTTTCACGAGTAAAGATTCTTCTTCTTGACTAGGGTTTGGTTCTAAAGACTCGATTTCTGCTGATGAAGGTGAAGAGAAGCAGCTAGGTCGTGTAGCTAGCTGTAACGTACGGCTCGAGGAAGCTACTGATTCGTCTGAGCTTGAGTTGAAGTAGTTAGGTCTCCTGTCAAGCTCAGTAGCAGCATGGTCGAGTCTCACTGAAGGTTTGTCTCTGATAGCTTGGATAAGTTCCTTCTCCGACACGGAAACTTTCCTGCTCGATCTGTTTGTTTTCTCCATTAAAGAGAAAACGAGTTTCTCCGCGGCGGCGTAATCTAGCGGCTTCGGAGGAGGTAAACACCG
>KE156024.1:20076-43304 GCA_000411075.1 Sisymbrium irio
AAATGGTTGTACATACGATGATCTTTCAGATGGCTAAAAATGATTACTTGATTGGCAAAAAGGAAATGTGGAGTTCTCATAAATGTTGCCAGAGATGATTCTTGCCAAAATTCCCACTAATATCCCATTTATGTATGTTACGAATGATAGAAAACTTCAAAACTTGATCGAGTTCTCTAGGACGATAGGTGTACGCTTGTGCATTTCTTCACGAAAAA
This sequence comes from Sisymbrium irio, assembly GCA_000411075.1. Lineage (NCBI taxonomy): Eukaryota > Viridiplantae > Streptophyta > Magnoliopsida > Brassicales > Brassicaceae > Sisymbrium > Sisymbrium irio. The sequence continues at coordinate 20,295 of KE156024.1, forward strand.
TGGAAGACTTTGATAATGATCTAAACCCACCGGATGAAGAGGTAGAAGATTGAAAATGTTGGTCAAGAAGATGTTCAACTCCCAGAGGTAGAGGGTCATGAAGAACGTGATGAAGTATCAGAGGAAGAGGTTGAGTTTAAACCGGATTTTTTTCCAAATCTTTATCGGAACGTGGAGGTTGATGACACGGATGTCGATTATAGTAAGTACGGTAAAGTGAAAGATGAAGATGACAATGGAGATGATATCTATTTAGATGCTGAAGATGCATCTTGGTTTTATGGTGCTCTTAATGTTGCTTAAATAATCATTGGGTCGACCAGCTACGGGTAGGCAATGCTTTCTAAGAAAATCTGTGTTGCTCTTAGAGGTCCGTCTGACCGCTGTGATGTTAAAATTCACCTTCCGAGTGTGGAAGTCTACAAGGTTTAGGTTTATGGCAACCTGTAAAGTGAAAGGTTGCACCTGGACGATCTTTGCCGCTGTGAAGAACGAAGCAAATATGTTTTAGGTGACGAATATTTGAACCTTCATACATATTCAATGACAGACTGAGTAGCTCATAATAAACGTTGCACTGAAAAATATATTGGGAGGCTTTTTTAGAGCGTGTTGGGATAACATATGGTTTATCCCACAGCATATTGAAGATGCAATGAGGACCATGTTCGGTATACACCTAGGCTATACAACTTCATACATGGCTTTGATATATGCTCAAAAACTTGTGAGAGGAACATCTGAATCTGGATATGGTAATATGACATATTTTCTGCAGAAAATAGAGTAATCAAACCCAGGAAGTGTCATTGACCTTGTAGTTGATGCGGAGTTTAGGTTTAACTACCTGTTCATAGCTTTTGAATTTTTCATCTCTAGTTTTAGGTATATGAGGCGAGTTATTGTGGTTGACGGGACACATTTTTTCTGGGAAGTATGAAGGTGTTATGCTTCTTGCAGCTGTACAAGATGGTAACTTTTACATATTTCCGATGGATTTTTCAATTGTTGACTCAGAGTGTGATGCTTCATGGGAGTGGTTTTTCACCAAACTCTGCATGTGCTTCTCTGATGAATACACTTTGGTCATAGTTTCTGACCGGCACATTTCAATAGCAAATGCATGTGCCACTATTATCCCTTGGGCTACATGTGGGATATGTTACTACCATCTCCAACTGAACATAATAACTGATTTCAATGGTCGTCATCTTATATACTTGGTTAAAGAGGCGACCTAGGCGCAAACGGTTGCAGATTTCAACCGAAACATGGTGGACCTCATGAATGTCAATCCTGGACTTGCAGCCTACTTGGATGATGTGAACCCTGCTTTATGGTCTCGTGTTCACTGCCCGGAAAATAGATACAACATAAAGACAAACAACATTGTGGAATCTATCAATGCTGTTTTAAATAAAGCTAGAGGATTTCCATAACATTTATTATCGACTTCATAAGGGAGAAGTTAGCGAAGTGGTATTGGAAAAGACGAGAAGATGCACTTGGTCTGACAATAATCCATAGCCGGGGAGTTGAACATTTATTGTCCATCCGTGATCATTATGCAGATAGAATGACGGTTGGCCGCATAGATGGATGGTGGTTTCATGTTAAGGGAGGCACCCGTGAGTGTATTGTTGACTTGAAAGCCAAATCATGTGAATGTGGTGTGTTTGATATTGAGAAAATACCATGCTCACATGCTATTTCAGCTAAAAAAGCCGGCGGTTGGCATATCTCCACTCTAATACACCCTTGTTACACGAAGGATTATCTTTATGCAGTTTACGCGTACAACATTTCTCCCAATAACCATGAAGACCCCATTAGAGTATTTATACAATGTTTACCTCCTATTGTGAAGCGTCGTCCTGGAAGGCAAAAAAATTCTAAGTGGCAGTCATGACTCAAACTGTCAATGAAGAGGGAGTAGGCCAAGAAAGTTGCACAAGCCATATATATGTTCAAATTTCAGGGGAACAGGACACACTCAACCTCACTATGTAAGTTGATACACTTGACTACTACTTATTGTAGTAATGTTCTCGACCTAACGATCTAACTAGTTATCCAGCAAGTGCAAGGAGACAACAAATAGAAGTCTATGGGGAAACTTATATGTGAAGTCTTATGTGTTCTTTTCATTTAACTCTACACGATGTAAGAACATGAAGTCCACTTAAATTACAAATTGACTTTGACGTCTCGTACATCGTTTTCATACACTACTTGAACGGTTGAAGGTTTTCATTCCAAAAAATTACAACATTATCACTCACAAAATATAACAACAACCTGGACAGAAGATGCCCCCTCTCATCAGCTTCCCTCATACATGTCGACATCATCCCAGTGTGCATTTATTCCGGGCCACAACATCCAATCTCCACAAATATATCAGTCGCCAGTTTATCTATGATCGTTGGAATTTTTGCGTCACACAATCTCAATGTATTTCAGATAATACACTCTACAATCGCCCCCACTCTACAATCGCCCCCACCCAGTAATCTGTTCCAAGGTACGCCATCAACTTCTCGCACAACAGTGAACTTTTCAGGAAAGTACGACTCCTTCACCTCTGGTGTTGTTAACTCCCACAACAAATATGGTAAGATAACACCAATATACTCTACAATGTGAAAACCGGAATTCATCTCAATGTATTTAAGTAAAGTTATTGTGAGGAACCGAAAATCTTGGAATGAAAACGAAAATATAAATAAATCAAAATATGAAAACTAAGGAAAAGAGAAGATAAATTTTATTGTTTAGCCTGTGATCGTATTGATAGCTCGATTCAGAATGGTTACAAAGATAGAAACCAATCTCTATATATACAACACAACTTAAGTCCTACAACAACTAAATTTTCAATATGGCAACTTGTCGTTTCCTCTTCCTTGATAACTTTCCTTTCTTGTTTCGGGAAAATTTCCCGAAATCCTCGTTAAGGCGGTAAATCTTGCTCGGTTCGCCCTAATCGCATCCTTTTTCCTTTAGTATTAGGTTTTCTTCGGTTTGACGTCGTACCGTTCTTGATACATTAAAACGTTACGATGTTTCCCGAAAACAACATGAAGTTTATTAAAACATCAGGAAGTTTACAAAAAACATCGATAAATTCCTGAAAAGATCGAGAAAAGGAAAATGGACATTTACGTCCGGCTCGACGCCATTTTTAGGAGGAAAAATGGGCCGANTGCATCGCCTATTTAATCATAGGCTCGGTTCCAACATTTCCACAAACTAATTAAAAGCAGTTCTTCTCTATAAATCGTGACAAGCATAAGAAAAACTAAGGAGAGAAATATATAACTGAAATAGGAAAAACAACTGGAAAATTGGGTATAAACAAACAAAGATGAAACACTTAATACTCTCGCACAGATTTCCTTGATCTCAGCCGCTAGATTCACCAAACTTTCACCTCGAAGAAAAGATTTAGCCACCGGAGTCGGGACGGGAATGAAGGTGAGAAAATTACTGTTTCATCTCTCATGCCTTAGATCGTAACGGGACCACCACCTTGATCTCTCATCGCTTAGTACCTCATCGTGACCATAACAAACATCCTTGACATGCGGCACCACCTCCAAATCTGTTAGACGGCTTTGAGAGGGATTGTAGGAAAAAAAACAACAACAATCGAATTTATAGAGACGATCTACCCTTATTCCTTACCCTTATTTTTTAGACTGTTCGATTTCATCAATTTATTAATGATTAATGAATAGCTGAATGTGGAATGAGTTTTTCGGAGATGATGAAGTGAATGAATCTCAAGAGAGACTAATAAGAGATTTGCGTAGAAGAAAACATGTTTTTGAGACTAATTTATTTAGAATTGATGTGTCAAATTTAAATTGACGTGTACAAACGAAATGATTCTATTGGTTCCGATTTTTTTTCATTAAATGAGATGTCGTCCGCAGAAGGCTTCTCCGTGCTGATGTGTCACTCTCCTGAAGAGATTTGGCCATCTATTATAGTATAGATTCTAGCATTTCCCGCATATCCGGTACAAAACAATTCCCGCCTATCTCGGCACCAAGGGGAAGAGCAACATGGCCGAGCCGGTCATCTTCCTTGGTTGTTGTATGTCCGGCTCGGCATCCCTGCCATCCCGTTTAGTACTGCCTCGTTGAAAAGCTCGTTTTATGATACGAAAAGTTTGGTTTATTTCGGTTTATCAGAAGATTTTACGAAAAAGAGTTTTTGTTTACTTTTTATTAAGTTATCTATAGAAAATAGTTCCAATATAACTATTTTTCGAATATTGTTCTTTTTCCGAAAATATTCAAGTATATAAGCTTTTTCTGATATTTAAACATTTTAGGCATTAGTTCCGGAAATGTTTGTTTTGACCCCAACATACAACAACAACAATCTTTTCATCGGAAGAACTCACTGGGATGCTGTCCCAAACAACAATGTGTTTCCATGGTAAAGAAATCCAGAGCGCGACCCAGTGATTGTTCTTAATGTTTAATGGGACGTACAGCTCATCCACATTGATGGTCCAAAACTTGTTCGACGGGGAGTTATGTGGATATTTCCATGAGTAGTAATTGAAAGAACCATGAGGCAGCATTTTACCTGACCCATTTGGACTCGGTTCGGAACAGACAAAATTGGGGGTACTTCAAACACCACATATGTGTGAACATTGTATCAAGGAAACAGATTCTTGATGACCTAAACCATTCTGGATGCTTTGTATAGTGGTGGTGGAAGAGGCTGAGCACATACTCCATATGCTGAATAACGAAATGAACAGAAAATATGAAATACATGTATACGATATACATGTTTATGAAGTTCAACTACCTGTGTGAAGTCTACAAGTTATGAAGTGCTTACCGACTCTAGTAGCCATTGTACTTTCGTCCGCAGAATCCACCACCAGTTTCATAGCGGTGTTTTAATGGACAATGACTAGTAATGGATTATGAACAGTAATGGAAGACAATGTCGATTTTACCTGTCGTAGAATACCCTCTTTCAAAAATTTCTGACCTCTTGAGCCTTTGTAGGCCAGCAAGGGTGGCGATGGTTGATTTGGTATCGGCTGTCCTAACATGGCGGAAAAATCTGCATTGCATTGTACACCCAAACTTCAGACTTGTAGAACTTCAACGAAGCCGTCAATTGTGTAAAACTTGGTTATGTCTTTCTCCTTGATAGACTGGATTATGTTCTTGAAAACTACTCGGCCCTAGGGGTAGCTCTCAAAAGATTCGATATACATCACTAGCCTCGCCATGTTCACCCTAGTCGGTGTAGAAGTTTTCCGAGCTTCAATAAACTTAACATTTTTATCCTCCTTATCCCACATATCAGCATTTTTACACGCTTCAGTTAGATCGTCAATACTTGGACTGAGCTCGATCGCCACACCAAGCCTCTCCCAAAAGTTTTCCATCTCGTCAGTAACTTTGACGTTTTGTTGATCAATGCCGTCCACATAATCACAGTTGAGCCCTGTTATATATCCAAACTCGTTTAATGAGAAACGCAACAGGTTCCCGGCTAAGACAGTCCATATCTTGTAATTCGTTTTGCATACTATATGAAAAGATATCATATGGTGCACCAGTCTCGAGGCCCATTCGAAGTTCATCCTATTGAAATTTAGACAGATGCCTAGTCTGGAGTACGAAATCTATTGCCACTCATCCTCCTTGAAGACGTCAAACATGGCATTAAACAGCTTCATATCGTTACTATTATAAGCTATACTTTTTCGGGATTGGGCTCATGACCCTTTGTGAAAAACCTTCGCGCCGCGGTAGTTCGACAGCCATTCTGGAATACATGAGTAATCCATACCATGTAACTAACATTGTAGTATCAAAGCTGTTTAATAAGTAAAAAAAACGAATTCTTCTAGAGAAGTCTACGAAGGAAGTCTACCCAAACGGCTATATCAGAAGTCTACCATTTACTTTTAACATGAATACAATTAACAATTTATACCAGAAGTCTACAGATAAAGTCTACCAATACCGTCTACCAACTCCGGCTACGTAATTTAACAGATCTAATTCGGAGTAAAATTTAAGATAAAGAAGTCTAGCTGATAAGTCTACTTAAGCTATCCCAACAACGGAAAACGATAATACCTTAACGTGTAGTGGAAGACGGTGACGAACAGATTTTCCGGAGATGGCTGTTACTCTATAAGCGGCCTGGTAAAAATACACACGGTGGTGGGATTATAATTCAGCAATTGTTCAAAATAACTTAGCCTTGTGGATAAAGTAATGTGACTTTAAAAAGAAACTACACTCGCGCAAATCAGAGAACATATATTAACGGCGGGGAACATAATCAGTTGCGGGAACAATTTAAAAATTAAGGTAAGAGAATTACAACCTTTGATGAATATGAACCCTATCAACTAAGAAGTGTAAACGTAGTTTACTCTTACAAAATGACGATATATCGGCGGAGATATCAAGAATTCTGGATATTAGATGTTCGGAGTGACCTCAATCACCAATTAATATTTTGTTAAAAGAAAATCTGAAAAAACAGGAAATTTCGTAAATAAGGGAAATGTTGACGTGGTTGGTAAATTTTTTGTTTTTACTTTTTGGTCAGATATAACCAATCCCTGTCAGGAATAAAATAACTGTTCCCCCTAATTAGATTTAATATTTAGTTGTTCCCTCTCATTAATTCTAACTAGACCAAAGCCCGCAAACCCGCGCTACGCCGCATGCACTTTTTTATAAGAAATTCGTTTTATGCTTTTGAATTCCTTATTTCTTCATCTCGCTCATATCTCGCTCATAAATATACATGTGAAATATAAATGCTTAGCTAAAGTGGAAGTGAAGAGATTCATATAAGATGGAATAATGGAACACTGAAACTTATATTGAGAAGAAAAACGCTGTGGGCACCTCTTTTTATTTTTGATAACTTATATTATTTAGATTGTGTAGGTGTCATAAGATATGATGATATTGGTCAGATTTGGTAGAAGCTATTTCCAATATCTCTATCAATAGATAAATATTTACTGTTGAACTCTTCTCTTTCAGTCTATTGCAGGTTTTGTTAACTGCAGGTTAGTGCAGGTTTCCTTCTTCTCACTCTTTCTCTGTTTTCTCTGTTTTGGTCTCATGCTTTCTCTCAACTCTCTCTATTGAACCTAGCTTTCTCATTCTCTTTATTACTTTGTGAAACAAGAAGAACTTAGAGAGAATTTTAGTGTTACATACTTACATTGTTCTTTGATGAAAATCGGATACCATTTTACACAGCACACACATACACATTTAGGCCATGTTCGTTTGGTGAACTGGATGAAAAATTCAGATGCAGCATTTGAATGTAGTAGTTGGATGCAGCAACCAGACGTCGTTCGTTCGTGATTCTAGAATTTTTGGATCATACATCTGGAAATGGTATCTCGATGCAGTTTATGTTCGTTTTGTGTTCTGAATTTTGTATTTTGATGAGTTTTATGACAAATGACCAAAAACCCTTAATTTTCTCTTTTGGTCTAAACATACATATAACTATATTTAAAAATGAAATAAATTGTAAAAAATATATTTAACTATAAATGAAACAATCTTAAATAAAAATATGGAGTTTTCTGGTTTTAGCAGGAAAACGTGATTTTCCGGTTTTAGCGGGAAAACGAGATTTTNGGTCTAAACATACATATAACTATATTTAAAAATGAAATAAATTGTAAAAAATATATTTAACTATAAATGAAACAATCTTAAATAAAAATATGGAGTTTTCTGGTTTTAGCAGGAAAACGTGATTTTCCGGTTTTAGCGGGAAAACGAGATTTTCTGAGTTTGGCGGAAAAATGAGTTTTTTATTTTTACGGAAAAATAAGATTTTGCGGTTTTGGCGGAAAAACAAAAGTTTTCAGTTTTTTTTGAGAAAACAAGATTTCACAGTTTTGCCAGAAAAACATGATTTTGCGGTTTTGGCGAAAAAACGAAATTTTGCTGTTTTGGCGGAAAAACAAATGTTTCCAGTTTTGGCGGAAAAACGAATGTTTCCAGTTTTGGCGGAAAAACGAGATTTCACTGTTTTGGCGGGAAAACGTGAGTTTGCGGTTTTGGCGGGAAAATGCGATTTTGCGGTTTTGACGGAAAAACGTGATTTTGCGGTTTTGGCGGGAAAATGTAATTTTACGGTTTTGGCGGGAAAACGTGATTTTACTATTTTGGCGGAAAAACGAGTTTTTGATTTTGACGGAAAAAATATAATTTTGCGGTTTCATTGGGAAAACAAAATTTTACTATTTCGACAAAAAAACACAATTTTACGATTTTGGCGGAAAAACGAGTTTTTGATTTTGACGGAAAAAATATAATTTTGCGGTTTCATTGGGAAAACAAAATTTTACTATTTCGACAAAAAAACACAATTTTACGATTTTGGCGGAAAAACGAGATTTTACGGTTTTGGCAGGGACACATCGTTTTGCGGTTTTGACGGAAAAATGTTTATTTTTTTTTGTGAAAAATGTGATTTTGAATGAAAAACATCATTTTGTCAATTTTTAAAACAATTTTTATTTATTATTTGAAAGATAAAACTATATGTATCAATAAAGTTATTTCTGACTTTTATAAATTTTGGATGAGTCTAGTGTAGCTAGACGCACCAAAAAAACTCATCCAAAAATCTTGATTTTTCTGGATGAGTTTAGGAATCGCATCTGGATACCGCGTCTGGATTATGCATTTATTTTGCATTATACGAATAATGGTCTGTGTTTGCATCTGGATGCTGCGTCCAGTTCACCAAACGAATATGGCCTTATAATACTTATACTTTGGCACACAATTGCGCAGTAGCCTTAAAGCTCTCACTTACACTTACAAGCAACTTAAAAAACTTTCTCTAACAACTAATAACTCTTACCAACTCTCGACTACTTAAACACTCTAACTTAATTTGTTAGCTTTTAACCAAACTGACACCAACCACTATTATTCTTCTTGATGTGTAAATTCTTGTTACATGTTTTGTCTTTTCTTGTGACTTCTTCTCCTTCATTCATTGACTTCTCCGACAAGTTCTTCTTCTCATGCTTCTTCTTTTCTTTTGCTTCTCTCTATTATGCATCGCCTATTTAATCATAGGCTCGGTTCCAACATTTCCACAAACTAATTAAAAGCAGTTCTTCTCTATAAATCGTGACAAGCATAAGAAAAACTAAGGAGAGAAATATATAACTGAAATAGGAAAAACAACTGGAAAATTGGGTATAAACAAACAAAGATGAAACACTTAATACTCTCGCACAGATTTCCTTGATCTCAGCCGCTAGATTCACCAAACTTTCACCTCGAAGAAAAGATTTAGCCACCGGAGTCGGGACGGGAATGAAGGTGAGAAAATTACTGTTTCATCTCTCATGCCTTAGATCGTAACGGGACCACCACCTTGATCTCTCATCGCTTAGTACCTCATCGTGACCATAACAAACATCCTTGACATGCGGCACCACCTCCAAATCTGTTAGACGGCTTTGAGAGGGATTGTAGGAAAAAAAACAACAACAATCGAATTTATAGAGACGATCTACCCTTATTCCTTACCCTTATTTTTTAGACTGTTCGATTTCATCAATTTATTAATGATTAATGAATAGCTGAATGTGGAATGAGTTTTTCGGAGATGATGAAGTGAATGAATCTCAAGAGAGACTAATAAGAGATTTGCGTAGAAGAAAACATGTTTTTGAGACTAATTTATTTAGAATTGATGTGTCAAATTTAAATTGACGTGTACAAACGAAATGATTCTATTGGTTCCGATTTTTTTTCATTAAATGAGATGTCGTCCGCAGAAGGCTTCTCCGTGCTGATGTGTCACTCTCCTGAAGAGATTTGGCCATCTATTATAGTATAGATTCTAGCATTTCCCGCATATCCGGTACAAAACAATTCCCGCCTATTACAGTCAAATTAAACATGCTGTAAAAGACACGCCTATTCATGTATATACTAAATCATTTACTAATAGTAATCCTTTAATTAAAGTTTGAAACTGACATTGATAATATTGAAGATGATTCCACAAGTAGAGTTCACGAAAATTAGCTTGTGATGATTTCACTATGAAGTCTACTAGGTTGATAACAAATACAATGAAATATTTAAGTATGTAAATATTCTCAACCAAATTATGAAATACCAATAGAAGAGAATATTGAGAACGAAGACATGATTAAAATAGTTAAAATAGTGACATAAGTTCAACAACCGAAATCCAAAAACAATGATAGTTTGATATAAATTAAAAACAAATTACATAGCAGTGACAGACATTTACAGATTACGCCTCTATCAGCCACCACTAGACATTGCGTCTTGGCCTGTATCACAACGAATGATTCATATTGAATCTTCAACTTCGTCGATATCAGGGTTAAACATCACGTCCGATAACCCTTCTAAACTCTCCAACCAACAGTCATCCTCGTCATCTGTTCAAAAGAATAGGTTAAGTTTGGTTCCGTTTTGTATAAAGTCTATGAAGAGGATATAGGTAAAAAAACTTACATCCATAACGCTTAATCCTCCACAACTTCAATACCACAATGACATAAGCACCTCTGGGTTTCAGAAAGCCCTGCTCGAATGTATGTGTGACTGTGCCATAAGCAACACACCTCATCTTCTTTTTTTCTGAAGGGAAAATTACTTGTAAGAAATCTATTTGAAATGTCTACTTAATAAGTCTACCAAATACGTCATCCTAACTCTACACTGTAAGTCTACCAGAAACGTCTAGCATATAAATATATCCAACAAACCCTAAATATCAGTTATTTTACCCTAATAAACCTTTCTTTATTCAAACCCTATAAATTTTTCTATGAAATTATATTTTATAATAGACAAACCCTAAGTCTCCCAGATAAGTCTACCAATTAAGTCTCCCAGAGAAGTCTACTATATATGAATAATGGTACCTTAGGTCCTTGATGTATAAAAAATTTCTTCGAATAGGACATGTTCGCGCGACCACACCAAAAACATCTTCATCATCATTTATCATTTAAAATGTATTATTTAAAATAATATGTTGGAATATGATTCGTTCAATGACACATAGAGTACTACAAGCTTACCTATGGAAACATCACAATTTGTATCGATGTCATGCATTCTCTCGATAGTGACAAAGTCCATTTAGTGTCTGTTGTTGATGGGGTCGATCTTCTTAATTCCTGTGTGCCGAGAAACATCGAGTATGAAGCTGGACGGAGATGGTTTGAATCCTGAGACACGCAAGATAACATTGATCTTGTTTATTTAAACCCAGTTGCCTTCTTCCTTCTCCAAGCCTTTAAAGTTTCCTGCTAAGGATGGAGGAATGTACATCTCCATCTTAGTTCCATGTAATGTGTAAGTGACACACGTTTAGTTAATAATTGCATGCATGTAACTCGAGGACATTAGAAATACACATTCTTTATTTACACATTCGTCGCAGATAACGTACGACCAGTGGCCAACTAATGTGATGAAGAATGAATAGATGTGGAGGATTTTCACTTTGAATCTCCAGGCAATGGTGGTCTTGTTCACCTCTGACATAAGGTTGTAAGATTCATCCATTTTTTTCAGAGGAATTCAAGATAGACCTTTTGAGTTTTGTAGTTTTGAAAAGATATCAACGGATAGATATTTTACAAAGTGCTTTTAGTTGGTGTATAAAAAGACCAAGCGGTTACCATTAAGAGGTACATTTAATTATGCAACCAAACTCAATATGCATGAAATGACTACCGTGATACACAGAATCCATAATAATTTTTCGTTTAGGGGTGTCAGTTTATTAATTAATTGTTTATCCCTTTACACACTCGACGAAGACTTCTTCAGAGAACTTCATCATGAGACTTCATTTAACGTCTGTTTTTACCACTGAAGTTCAAACATCATGTTAGGGTTAAAACTACTCAGTCTCCTACTTTATTGGCATCTACGTTCGTAGATATTCGATCAGTACTCCTCGATAGCTACAACAAATTACTTTAATTTATAATATTTCGGTAATACTTTAATTTTAATTTCAATTATTGATCTCTGTGTTTTATTCAGTTAACTATTTATATTTTAATATTATTCAAATATGTCTCTAAGATAACTCTGCAACATAAGTCCGCACGATAAATCTTCACGAGAAGCCTACTAGTTGAAAATTGTACCATTCATGTCTCGATTCGTGTAGTTCAACATATTACACAATATAAAAGAAACATAAGCTATTAACCCAAAAAATCATATATAATTATATAATATCAAACACTGTTCGAAGATTATATATCTTTCAATTAACATATACGAAAGAAAAACAGAGGAATAAAATCAGAACTATGATGACTACACCAGCGACAACCAAAATATTTACTTCCCCGTATGCAGGTCGCTTAGTCAGAAGCAGCTCCTTGACCTGAGATTTCAACTGAGCTATCTTCGGCTCAGCCTAAATCATGTATTTTTTTCTTCTTCCAGTGCAATAATGGAGGACCGCTGATCTTTAAGAGAACCTCTTATAACTTCTAATTCCTCCATCATAGCCTCATCCCACCACCTGATAATATGATATTTACCATCCGATGCAAACACAATACACCATTCAGTCCCAAAAAGTAAAAAAAAAAATACTCACTCCGTATTTTTTTAATTGTCATTCTAGGTTTATGCACACAGATTAATAAAACATATAATTTTGTAGTTTTCAAAATAAAAACACAACTACCTATACACCTCACACTATTTGAACCAATAGAAAAATAAATAAAAGAATCTTATCAATAAATTTTGCATTGAAATTATAAAACGACACTTATTTTGAAACGAAAATTTAACTCCAAAACGATACTTATTTTAATATGGAGAGAGTATTCAAAATTAAATAAGTTAATCAGAAAGGCGCACAACCTTCTTTTTGCATACAAATAAAATCATCTCAGGATTATCTGCTGTACTCGATGTTTTAGTGACTGCTAACGCACCGCTGAAACATTTTTCAGGAATTCCATATTGCACCCACCCACAATGAAGAGTAGAGTTCACTTCGGGTACACCACCACTCCACAAAGACATACTGCTGCTAGATGGTTGACTGTAGCTGTATCTGCTCATCAATATGTGTAAAAAATATGAGCTCTTCCGATAATATATATATTTCGTAAGAATGTGTCCAGAAGTAATAAATCCACAGGAGTAAATTTATCTGTTACTATTCAATTAAGGAACAAAAGATAATCTGCAATAGATACTAAGAGTAGACGAAATTTTTCAGAAACGAGCATATGTGAGAAACGAGATGCAACACATCTAACACATATTTTCATACAGATACCAAGAATATGATGGGACACCGAAAGAGAGATGACGATGATCTACGGCGGAGAATAAGATAACATATCGGAGTTATGGAGAGAGAGAGAGCAGAGAAAATTTGTCGTCGTCTACTATTTCGCGAAACTAAGGTTAACAGAATTGGAATCCCCTTATATAAGGGGGTTGAATTATCCGGTTAGGTTGAAATTATGGAATCAGTACATTTTAAAAAGTTCATGTTTAGGTTTAAAATATCGGTTGGGTTAAAAACATTTTACATTTCACATATATATAAGATCACAACCTAATGTCTACTTTGCAGACTTCTACCGGAAGTCTATCTAACAAACCCTAAAAATCAGTTATTTAACTATAGTCAACCTTTCTTTATTCAAATGGACTTATTTCTAAGAGATTTTATTTTGTGTAGAAGTAAATTATCTATTTGATTCATTTTTTACTATTTTTGTTATCAGATTATGTTTCCCTGAATTTATAATTAAAATTTAAGATGTTATAATATAGTAGACTTCTACCGGAAGTCTATCTAACAAACCCTAAAAATCAGTTATTTAACCCTAGTCAACCTTTCTTTATTCAAATTGACTAATTTCTATGAGATTTTATTTTATATGGAAGTAAATTATCTATTTGATTCCTTTTTTTAACTATTTTGTTATCAGATTATTTTCCCTGATTTTATAATTAATATGTAAGGTGTTATAATATAGTAGACTTCTTTGTAAGTTTTTGGAAGTCTATCTAACAAACCCTAAAAATCAGTTATTTAACCCTTATCACCCTTTCTTTAGTCAAATTGACTAATTTTAATGAAATTTAATTTTTTTATGGATGCAAATTATCCATTTGGTTCTATTTTATCAAAAAATTAATCAAATTAGTTTTTCTTATTTTTAAATTAAAATTTAAAGTGTTATTACGGAGTAGATTTCTTTGTAAGTTTACTTGGAAGATGTCAATCGATGTCTATCTTGTTTATTTATTCGGTAGACTTCTAAAAGTTATATCTGTCATTTCCGATTTCCGTTTTTATTGGTTATAAGGATTCAACTGTAATTTCAATACCTTTAGTGGTTAGTTTCCTCAAAAATTCAATTTTGGGTCTAAACGAGAAAATAAAAAGAAAAAGTTGTAAGGAAAAAGCAATTGCCCTTGTTTAATGAATTTTTTTAAATTAGTAATGTTTTTTTAATTCCTTTGAAAGTGATATTTTTAATTTATCTATAAATAAAAAAATATGAATATAATAATCAATTATTTTGTTTAATGAAATATTTTTATCTATTTTTTTTTATCAAAACATTTTGGTCATAAAAAACTAAAATATTGTTATTTGGGAGAATTGTACTAAACATGAAAAATTGTAAGAAGTAGAATAAATATAGTATACAAATAAGTTATGAAAAATATCTATTCAATATGAATTTGGACTTTTTCTGTATATATCTCTAGGTGGCCAATTATTGAATTTAGGTGGCCGAGAAATAAACTATTTAGTCAAACTGTTTTTGCTGTTAGGTGGCTAAGGAATAAGCAATGTTAGTTGGTCTTGTATATATTTATTCTTCTTGAAATCTCTGTCTCTCTCTACTGCACCAAGACAAAATGAAGCATTTTGACAGGAAGGTGGAGGTCTTCCTGAGTTTCTGCGGCGATAACAGCCACAAAGATTTCCAAATTATGTTGTTTCAATATGGTATCAGAACTTATAAATCATGCTTGGACAATAGAGTCATACCAATTGATCAACATACACTTAAGGCTTTGGAAGAGTCGAAAATTGCAGTCGTATTCATATCTGAGAAGAAAGTTAGTTCCGTAGGGTTCCTGAAAGAGCTCATAGCAATACTCGAATTTAAAGAGAAAGGTTCACTTACGGTCATACCAATATTCCTCACAGCTTTCTCTTTGGTTGATGTGAAAGAAGAAATTTGCCATAAATATCCAGAGGAAACGCCAAGATGGAGAACGGCACTTGCCAAATTGGCCAACATCACCACCGAGTATCCATTTTCTCGGAATCTTTCGAGTCTGAGCCAATCAGATTGGGTCAAGCAAATTGCTGATACCATTTGTTTTCTAGATCTCTGTTACACATCAAAGGATTTGAATGCCCTCGTTGCAGTGGATCGTCACATGAAAGTGGTTAAAGACTTGTTGGCTTTAGAACTTAACAAAAAGGTTCATACCATTGGCATTTCTGGTAGTGCAGGTGTTGGGAAGACAACACTTGCAAGGTACGTTTATGCAAACATCTCTGTAAATTTTCAGACACGTGTTTTCCTAGAAAATGTCGAAAACGTGAAAGACAAGATTCTAATGTTTGAGGGGGTAGAAGATCCCACGGTAATAACAAGCTTAGATCACGATGGGCATGAAATTGCTGAAGCAAGACGTAAACACCGGAAAGTTCTCCTTATCGCTGATGACGTTAACAACGTCGAACAAGGGAAGTGGTTCATTGAATACGCTGACTTGTTTGCTCCAGGAAGCAGAGTCATTCTTATTAGCCATAACAAGAATTTGCTTGTTGATGCCGGAGTGACGGATGTGTATGAAGTCAGAACTCTAAGATATGATGAAGCTCTTCAACTCTTCTCTCATTTTGCTTTCGAGCAGCCATATCCACCTTCTGATTTCGAACAGCTCGCAGTTCGTGCTGTCCATCTCGCAGGGTTTCTTCCTTTGGCACTTAGAGTGTTCGGATCGTTTTTGAATGGTAAACGTCGAGAGGAGTGGATAGAAGCACTGCTCAAACTCAAGGCAAAGCAAAGTGGAAATATAAAGGAAGTGTGGAAACTTATGGAACCATCAGGAGACAGAGGTGAAGAAGAGTGGGAGGCTGCTGCAGTCATAATGGAAGGGCAGTCATCATCATCACAAGATAAAGGTAAGGAGAGGGAAGATGCTGCAGACATAATGGAAGATCGTCGCAAGATGATGATGAGCGCAAGTATGAAGAGTGAGTGAGTCACCTGTACCATTTTCCTTTCATCTTTCTGTGTTTCTTTGACGGATAATATGAGTGTGAAGCTGGCAAACGTTATTAGCATATAAAATCTTCACTTGTTCTTATGTTTCCTGATACTGTAATGCTTCTATTGTTACCGTTAATAAATTTAAAACATGCCATAATTTTTGTTTTTCATCTGTGAAAGATGTTCAAGAGATAAGGTTAATGATAAAAGTCATTGTCAAATCCCAGTTTGAAAAACACGAAAGATCTGGAGATTGTATCCCGAAGATGAATAATACACTGATTCTCTAGTAAATAAATGCAGAGAATCCTGATATTGAGGAACAAAGTATAACTTGCAATAACTGCGGATTCAAAGTATGCTAAAAACACAGAATTCAAAGTAATTATGATTGCAACAAAAAGACTAATTCTGCAAATGCTGACCAAATATGGAATGAAAAGTTTATGGAAGCTTTGGCTTTAGGAACTCATGTTTCTACTTCACCATCATTAGATACTTCTAGTAACAGTATGTAAAAACATATCTCATGCAAAGTTATTGAAGATTTCGGCGCAGAGTCAGATCATTTTATATCTTTGTAATCATTTGCAAAAACAAGATCATACTAAAGTATTTATCTGAGAGGGAAATAGTTGTACAGAAGAACGACGAAGATGTTCGGGTATCACAATGTACAAGGCTGCATTGGTGTGACATATCTCTCTGAATCAGTTCTTACATGTTAGCTGTTGTTTCTTTGATCTCATCTGATGTGATAGTCTGCAAGAAACAAAGCAGAGAGAAAGCATCAGTTCTCAATACTTATAATAAGTTCTTCAAACCATTAATGGTAATGCTTAAAATGAAGACAGATCATAAGCTTGTAATTAGGGAAAGTAATTATTTATTTTGAAGTTTACCTGATCCTTCCCGGCGAAATCATTGTCAGGAGTTAAGAAAAGCATACAGTGGCACTCCTTCCTGATGAAGAAACGATAACACTTTAGTATTATCAAAATAAAACATTCAGATATGCATTAATCTAATGACTCTACTACCCAAAACAAGTAAACAAATTTTGGCGGTCGTTGCTAACTATGGAGTAAACAAATTTCTACTTGTCTAGCAATCTGGGTAAATACATCCTCTGCATCAATCTGGGTAAATACAGTTAATATATCCGTAATCTCTATGAAAAGTGTAACTAATAATAATAAACAAGTTGGAGACAATCTAGCTTATAACATAAAACCAATATTTCCCAAAGGACCTTACATGCTTAGTTCTACTTATATAACACACAAAATTGCTTATTCAGCCACATGGAGCTACTAGTTACCTCTCTCTCATTGGAACACATGGACAATTCCAAAAGCCCTGTCCAACCTCAGCAGCTTTATCATCATAATGTCTACACACAAAGAAAACAAAGATCATGACTTTTGGATGATACACGAATTTCAAATCTTCTCAACAGTAACGATTGCAGAGGATGCAAAAATCACCTGCAAGGGCAAAGTGGTGCACCGTATGAATCTTTATGCTCAGCCAAACCCTGTTCCAAATACAAAAGTCACGAAGTTAAACACTAGAGATCTCAAGATCTTCACTTGCTATAACCCACTTCTTATGCACATTTATTATCTACAAGTACTAAGTCTAAAGATCTTCACTTTCTTCAACTAAAATCCTTCTGCAGACTCATTCGTTATCAACAAGTTAATCCTCAGCCACTTAATTAGTTAAGCACTAGATCTCAAGATGTTCAAACAGAAGACTGGGCTACTTCATTAGTTAAGCATTAATTCTCAAGATCTTCACTTTCTTCAACTAAATTTCTTCTGCAGACTCATTCATTATCAACAAGTTACAAGACTCAGCCACTTGATTAATTACAAACATTAGACTCAATTTTCTCCAAGTAGTTCATAAACAACCCCTCCATTATAGAAACTTTAGACAAAGCCACAATCTATTCAACACAATTCCACCTGAGATATCAAGTCGCTAACTTTCTTCCGCTAACTCATTCTCTAGACGGTAGAAGACTCAACTCCTCCATTATAGAATCTTTAAACAAAGACTCATCTATTCAACACAATTCCACCTGAGCTATCAAGTAACTACCTTTCTTCTGCCAACTCAATCTCTACAAGTAGAAGACTCAACTCCTCCATTACACAATCTTTAAACAAAGACTCCTTATTCAACACGTTTCCACAAGAAAGTTCAAAACTTTAAAGGTTAATATCAAACCTTAATGACGACTGAAGTAACTCCTTTATCAACACAGAAGTAAGTCCCTGAGCGACGAGCGTACTGCTCGGAGAATTTCCTCATAATCTCCACAGATTTCTCTGATGGCTCCGCTGCATCAACACAAACAAGAAAATGAATCCGAAACCCATTTCACAAACCCACAAAAAGGAAAGTTTTCTTTTTTTACATTTCGCTTGGATTACAAATCGCCGAAGTGAAGTTCTTGGAGAGACAAGTGGAACAGAAACGAAGCCGAAGCTACAAGAAACGGTTTGAAGATTCATCGAGAGAATGTTTTGGATTCTTTAAAGATCGATGGAAACACAAAAACGAAAAGCTTCTTGAATGTCTGATTCTTTATCTTTGAGATCGAAAGTTCAGATTTTTTATTGCTGTTTGTTTGTTTGTCTTTTCAGATATTTGCCACTCGTACTAGAGACCAATGGTCGCCACTCACTTGACTTACCTTTGCCCATTGGAATCCTCTAATTGAATCAGAGACTCTTTAACCATAAATAACCGGAAAGAGCTAGACTTTGGAGTTTCGGTTAACACCTGGACATTTCATTTTCTGGTTCGTTTCGGTTTAAGACTTTTTATCCTGTAGTAAACAGTACATCACTGCACCTTTGGCCAGAACCTAACTGCCACCGGTATAATTAATAAATCTCATCCTCAAACCGGAACAAACCGGAGACCAAACATCTATTAAGAAGACTTGTTTGACTGTTTATCCATTCAAAAGAATCAAGCAATGCATACTTGTAAAGGATACAACTGATTGGGAAGTAGAAACAGGAGTTTTTCTTCCACATCCTTCACCACCTCTCAGTGCCAAGCTTCCATTAAAATTGTTATTGAATCTTTGATGAAACCTGTGTTTTAAGCAGACTCTGAATCCACAATTCTTGCAAGTTGTTTTGTTCATCACTACTGCTTCTTGTTCTTCTTCGGATCATTAACTCCAGACCTTTCGTGTTTCTCAAGCAGTGATCTGACACTGTGTAAATCATAACTTGTTGTCCAAGGCGCCGTTGAACATGTTTCACAGACCAAAACTGGTCTGCTTTTGTGATTTCATTTTGTGGGGAGTCGTGAGAGATCAAACTATGCGATTAGGTCGAGATTCAAGCTTCAATCTTCGTGGATTCATGTTTAACCACTTTGCAGACGACAGAAGGGAATGGAAGCAAATGAGCTGCTTACAGTAGATTTTCATGCTAAACATGCGCGAAACCCATAAGCTAACACTTTTGAAAATAATATAGTCTTCTTCCACTACTTTGTCTCTAACCAAACGATTTAAAACGTATGCAGAATCTCAACACACCTCAAACCACATAAGTACATGACGTTTTCATTCTAGAGAAGAAGAAAATCGTGATTACATTCTATACGAGCTAATGCTAGCAGTGACAGTCACAAAAAGACCAACATATGAATGGAACATATTGAAACCATTTAAAGGGCTCTGCTAAACATGAGGCTACCAAATGAATTTCCACAAACACAGAACGACAACCACTAAGCATCAAATAGTATATGTCAGTGTCACAAGACACAGACCCGTTATATTTACAGAATAACGGTAACAGTGATAAGACAAAACAAATGGAGAAAAAGACACAATTGAACATATTATATTGGGACAGAGGTTATGGCACATTCTTTAAGAACCATATGAGCTAGATAAAAACAATAGAAATACATAAGAAATATCTAAAAAATGATGTATGTTGTACTTGAATCTAGTTCAAGATTTATATTCCCAAAAAGGTTACGAGGTCCGAAAGAACACTCAGTAACAGAATCTCAATAACACAGGAGCTAGATAAATAAAAAAAAGATATATAAAACTTGACAGAACATATTATATTGGGACGAAGCTTATGGCTTCCAAAAAAAGCAACCACAGATAACAACAACAGAAATACATCAGAAACTCTAAAAATGATTATGTTGTACTTGAACCTAGATCAAGATTTATATTCCCAAAAATGTTACAAGGCCCGAAAGAACACTCAGTAATAGAATCTAAATAACACAAGAGCTAGATAAACATAAAAAGATACATGAAACTTGACAGATATCAAAGTTTAGTTTCAAATCAGCAGAACATGTTTGTGTCTTGTTAACAAAAAAGAGAATATTGGCCAGTCTTGTTCAATACAAAAACGAATGAAAGGGACTAATATTACCGTACGTTCCTTTTGCCTAGTACAGTTTCTGGACCTTGCTGAATCTGTACTGAACTCGGAACATAAGAGCCAGAGCACGTAAGTCGGGATTCTATAATTTTTCTTAGATGCACTTCTTTGTGGTATCCATTCTCTCCAATAACGTGACTTTTGATCCGGCGCCCCATCATGTAAGTATAACAAATCACTGCTACTTTCTTCTCCTCGTCGACACAGAAACAAAATATATTAGTGAACTGCTTCGTATCAAATTTCAAGAAGTTGCTCCAAGACACCGCGTAGGCGTTAATCTTAGTTGTAACCCGTATCTCCATCTCATCTGTATCCCGGCAGTAAAACAACACTGCAAGCTGCTCTTCTCTAACAGTAGATAGAATCACAGAATCTTGATCACCACGAGAGTTAAACTGCAGATCCAAACGCGGTCCAAATCTCTCTCTTGTAAAATCAAAAGAGAGTAAATATACTCTTCTCTCTTCCTTTCCCATTCTCCACGTTTCATCAGCAACAAAATAAGTATTTGCTTTCAATGACATGAACTGGCGAGGTTTACACCAGTGAGGAGTGAAACTACGAAGCCTCCATGAGTTAGATTCAAAGTCGTACATGTCGTAGTCAACTACAGTACCATCCCTGAACCTACCTGAAAACCTCAAGATTTTGTGGTTGTTGTTATTGTCATACCCGAGACAACATTTATCTAAAGTATCACTCATAAAGGGTCTGCGTTGGATCCTCCTGGCTTGTCTCAAATACGGGTTCCATACCAAGAGGTCAGACTTCACCCTGTATCTAGGAATGCATAGCAATAAGCCGTTACAGTGATGGACTTCACATATCTGGACTTGGTTAAGTATACCTGTTTGCGTTATAGAAACCTCATGTTCGTGGTTATGGGTTCCCTGGAGATCGACCCTCATTAAACAAACCCTAAAATCACACACCATGATGACCAAAGCTGCGTTACCAATGCGCTTTTGTGTAAGACGCGGATCTTTATATAAACGGTTCCATCGTTTGCAAGTGGATCTCACTGCTCTATGAAATGTTATCGGAACCCTTGAGAGAATCTCATCTACCAATTCCCACGGAAGATCAGAGATTATCGTCATTATTACAACTTCCAAATAAATAAAAAACTAGGGCTTTAAATTAACTTCCCATTACGTAGACTGCTGGGAAATAAACCATTATTTATCAGAATCTCACCGTTTCATAGACAAATAAGTTAGGTTACTATCACTGTTTCTAAAACCGGACTGACCCAGTGATCGAGCCGAATCTAACCATGAACAGGACATGTGGCTGGGTTGAGTTTCAATCAAATCTAAAAGTTATTAAACCAAATAAAAAACCATCAAAAACTCGTGAATCGAATGAATCAATCGAACCGATTAATCCCAGTTTAATAAATATTTTAAAGTTTAAATATATTTATATTATTTTCTTTAAAATTTTCATAATGTTATATACTATAAAAATTAACTAAAAGCAATAAAATCATATATCTTAATTTTAATAGCTAAAAATATAATAACTATATTTATTATAACTATGAATAATATTGACTATATTGATTTGTATATTTATATATTTAAAATTTAATAAATATAGATCTTATAAATCAGATTCAACCCGGTCAGACCATATTGAACTATGATCCAACTAGTTATCCAGTTCGGCTTCTGATCCGGTTGTAAAAACACTGGTTACTATGTATTGTCTATTATGTGTCACAAATAATCAAATTCAGTTTCTAAAACTCTTTTCCTCTACATGTATTTTAAATGAGAAATACCTTAAAATAAACTAATTTCGAGGTTTATTACCAAAATATTCTGGAAAGAAAATAATGACCAAAATATTCTGGAAAGAAAATAATGACCAAAATATTTCATTAAATGAAATAAAAGACTTGTTTAATTTTCTTTCCCACATTATTAGAATATCTAATATATATTGTATATCTTACTTATCGTTTATTTAGGAAGGTATTTGTAACGACCCAAAATTTCTATTCAGCCCATTTTGAATTTTATTCATTAAACTCAACTCAATCCCAAAAAAAAATTAAAAAAAGCCCAAAACTTTTTTTTTATTTTGTCCCACATTGGAAATCTCTAGTTTTCACCCCTCTCTTCCTTCCCTATATATAGAGCTCTATCCCTTCTCTTTTTCTCCACCAAGACAAAGCAATGCTTTGCCCAATGGCCGGTTGTT